>JAZGTJ010004292.1:0-31472 GCA_036877575.1 Botia almorhae | reverse complement strand
AACGTGACTGACTGAAAGGGAACGTCTTGGTTACATATGTAACCCCCGTTCCCTGAAGGAGGGAACGGAGACGTTACGTCCCACTGCCGCGAGCCTGACTCACTGCTGAATGGCCAGGACACATCTCGGCTCCTCAGCAAGAACCTGAATGAAAGCGAGTGCCGGCCGGCTTTATACACCCCGCTTCTGGCGTGAGCTGACGCACTGCGCTTTGCCCAAATGCTCATTGGCTCTCTCCTCTCGGGCCGATGCTCATTGCCGCGTTTTTTCTTACGCGAAGGTGATAGGGCTCTCAAGCAAGACCCCCATACGTCAGTCAGTTGACGTAACGTCTCTGTTCCCTCCTTCAGGGAACGGGGGTTACATATGTAACCAAGACGTTATACAACAGCGCTGTGGAATGCTCAATTCTAACAGATTTGTGTTCAGTTATTTTCCATTAATGCATGGCTATGATAAAAACCTAGGTGTGCTAAACCACACACAGTACAATGGTAGTCTGAAATATACTATGGTACTGAATGATTATCATATTATACCATATATAAAAATTTAGCTTCAAAGTACTAATGTGGTATGTGGTCAGACTTTTTGGTTATGGCTATTAGTTTAGAAATGCACATTATCTAAAAGCCTCTGGTATATGAAATTATTAAATTCCAAAGCTATGTTCAGAATGTAATTCTATCTTATATTAAGTTACTTTAATTCAATTTTGTGTACAAAATGTCTTTGTCAAAACTCAGGAACACAGGAACACACTATGCAAACAAGGACTGACAAAGGAACAAAACCAGGGGTATAGATATACAGGGATTCAACAGAAAACTAAATAGGGAACAGGTGGACATAATCTAACTATGTAAATGGAGGACTGAGGGGACTAAGAAACCTTAACAAGAACTGATAAAGACCATAATGAACGCATGAGAAACAATAAACAGCAAAGCAAAGAACTAGACTACACTTTGACATTACTCCCCTAGATGACTCCTGGCACAATAAATCAAACACTGAAGTGATGGGAAGGGAAGCAAAACCAAAAAACAAGTCCAAAAGGAAGCAGAAGGACAGGATCTTGGAGGCTGTGGAGCTGGCAAAGGGAGAGGAGTAAGGGGCAGTTCAGACGAAGGGAGGAGCCATGGCAAATATCCAGTAGGACTTCAGAGTCTGAGGGGTGACTGACAGATGCAAGGCTGGTGGAGGTTGAGTCGAGGAGCCAATGGACCAGGGCGGCATCAACAACAAATCCACGGGGGAAGCCACAGACTTGAGCGATTAAAGTGGAGATGGAGGCCTGGCAGCAGAGGGAGTGAGGACCAAGGCATAGCTGGAGGAATGGAGGAGCCCAGTAGAGCAGTAGGGGTGGAGGACTAAGGCAAAGCCAGAAGTCTTATAGTCTGGAGCAGAGCCAGAGTGATGATGGACCAAGGTAGGAGGGATGAGGAGGGATGTGAGAGCACGGTGGAGCCCTGGGGCTGACAGACCATAGTGGAGCCGAGTGAGCACAGAGCCAATGTGGTGCTGATGGGAGCTAATGGGAGGTGAACTCATGGGCCCAGAGGCATGAGATGCTGCAAAGAGATCTGCCCTACAGGGCTGAGCTGGTGGTGAGGGAGCCCAAGGTGGAGCCAAGACGAGGAAAACAAGGAGCTGAGTGGGACCAGCAGAGACAAGGCTGTGTTTTAGTCACAGTGGGTGTAGGAGTAATCCGATGCGACAGGAAGATAATTTCAAAATATACTTTTAATAACAAACCTGTGAAACACAGGAAACAGGCAAACTCAAAACACCATAAACAAAACACAGACAAGGGCTGACAAAGGAACATAACTGAACCAGCGGTATAAACACATAAGGACTCAAACTAAACAAACTAAACAAGTGAACATAATCTGTGCAATGACCAGAAAGGAAGCTCTAGCACAGCATTTTCTACCAGAAAAACTCTAATGCTACATTATTAATTTCCCATAGATCTACACAATCACCACTAGACACTTAGAGTATATATATATGTTCCATACTTACTTTTGTATTTGCCATTTTTGAATGGCGTTCACTCCCTCATGTTCAGTTGCAAACCCAACATGTCACAGAAAGCTGTTCCACCAATTGCTGCTACTGTGTGGCCCCAATTAGGAATACATATAATTCAAGATAAGGACATAAACTTGTCTAATCTGCTCCTTAATTTGTCAGAGGCCAATTGGCAAATGGTTGACTGTGGTGACGTGGCAGTTTTTTTAATACATCAGATCCCAGACAGCAAAGTTAATGTAGCCACAAAACCATTTTCCAAAGTTGCTGCTTTTTGTTTGCTTTTTTGGTATTTATAAAGACATTGTAAAGTTTTCCCTGATTGGAGGGAAAAATTAGATCTCTGTCTGGTCATGATGGCAGACTTTAATTAACGTTATGGGGGTACACTATTTTATTAAACCACAAATCATTTATAACATTTATTTACATTTACATTTAGTCATTTTGCTGACACTTTTATCCAAAGCGACTTACAAATGACGACAAGGAAGCAACTTCAACTACAATAAGAGGCAACAGTGAATAAGTGCTATAGACAGGTCTCAGGTATTTGAACACAGTATAAGAATTTTTTATTTTTATTTATTTATTTATTTATTGTTAAAGAAGTAGAAGTGGCGGTGTGTTAGTTATTTAGTTAACTCAGCTATTCTGATGAAGATATGGAGTTCACTCCACCAACTGGGCAGAGTGAAAGTAAGAGTCTGGGGAAGTGATTTCTTCCCTCGTTGGGATGGAACCACAAGGCGATGTTCTTTTGCTGAACGCAAATTTCTGGTGGGCACATAAGTGTGAAGAAGTGAGAGCAGGTGCGGATCCAGTAGTCACCTTGAAAGCAAACATTAGAGCCTTAAATCTGATGCGAGCAGCTACTGGCAGCCAGTGCAACTGGATGAACAGCGGAGTGACGTGTGCTCTTTTAGGCTTGTTAAAGACCACTCTAGCTGCTGCATTTTGAATCATCTGCAGGGGCTTGATAGTACAAGCTGGAAGGCCTGCGAGGAAAGCATTGCAGTAGTCCAGTCTGAAGAGAACTAGAGCTTGAACAAGGAGTTGTGCTGCATGATCCTATAGGAAGGGTCTGACCTTCCTGATGTTGTAGAGGGCGAATCTGCAAAAACGAGTGGTTCTAGAGATGTGGTCAGAGAAGCTCAGTTGATCGTCAATCATTATTCCAAGGCTTTTGACCATCTTGGATGGAGAAATGGTTGACCCGTCAATCTGAATTGAGAAGTTGTGAATTGAGTTGTGAGTTTAGTGGAACCATAAGCATTTCTGTTTTGGCAATGTTGAGTTGAAGGTGATGGTTCTTCATCCAACATGATATGTCCATCAGGCAGGCTGAGATATGGTGGTTAACAGTATCAAAAGCAGCTGACACATCCAGCAGAATAAGAACTGACGATTTGGAGTCTGCTTTAGCCAGTCTGAGGTCTTCAACAACCAAGAGCAGTGCAGTCTCGGTCGAATGACCTTTCTTGAAGGCGGATTGGTTGTTATCCAGGAGGTTGTTCTGGGAGAGAAAGGCAGAGCGTTGACTGAACATTACTTTTTCTAGAATCTTGGCCATGAATGGAAGCAGGAATAACGGTCTGTAGCTTTTAAGAAGTGTTGGATCTAGGTTAGGTTTCTTTAGCAGTGGGGTTACCCTAGCCTGCTTAAATGAAGTGAGGAAAATACCAGTGTGAAGAGATGTATTAATTATATGAGTAAGTGCTGGTGTGACTGCTGGAGAAATAGCTTGCAAAAGATGAGCTGGAATAGGATCGAGCGGGCAGGTGGTAGGATGCCTAGATGACATGAGTTTGGAGACCTCAGAGTCAGAGAGCTGAGAAAAAGAAGTGTTTGTGATGTTGCTGTTGTACTAAGGATTTCAGTTTGAGGTGTGGCAAATTGAGCACTGATTGTTGCAGTTTTGTTGAGGAAAAATGTAGCAAAGTCATTAGTAGAGCGTGTTGAAGATGGAGGTGGAGGAGAAGGACAGAGGAGGGAAAAAATGTTTTAAATAGCATGCGGGAGTGAGAAGCATTGTTAATTCTGTGATGGAAATATGTCTTTTTAGCAGTAGTGACAGCAGCAGAGAAGGAAGCCAGAAGAGATTGGTAAGACATAAGGTATGCAATATCATTTGTCTTGCGCCACAACCTCTCTGCACCCCTGAGCTTAGAGCGATGCTCCCGGAGAACAGGGAGACAGCCAGGGAGCAGAGGAAGTGGCGTGGGCTGGCCTAGACGATAGTGGACATACTCTGTCTAGACATGATGCTACAGAGCAGAGTGTGTCAGTATCAAGAGAGAAGAGTTTGTTTGATGGAGGGAGTGCACAGTACGAAGGTTATGAGGATTGCGGCACCTGTAGCGTACATCACATGATTTGCGAGTGTTAGTAACAGCAGGGATAAGTAGACACATAATATAAGTGCAAGAGGTAAGAGGTACAAAAGGATGTAAAATAAAGAAAATAGTACTCAAGTGCTTTGTCATTGTCTTTACTCGGTGGAGTCGCTGGTCTTTACACTCGTCGGTCTTCACACGAGGAGGGCTGCCGCAGTGAACTGAATGTTTATATATGTCCCCGAAACTCACGCGGGGGAGCGTGGGACCAAACGCGACTTACACACGAGCAATTATTATAAGCAAGGTAAAAACAAAATACACTTCCTACCACTGTGCTATAAACAACTTAAGACAAGTCTAAATGTACTTACACGCTGCAGGTCTCGTTGCTAAAGGCTTTATAATAATTTAAGTTATTTATAACACTTTTCAACAAGATTAGATTGGTCAGTTACTGACACTGAACTGCTAGTTCACACAGACTCTACATCTTTCTGTCGTAAAATGGTATGCCCACTGTCTATTATGCTATTACTGAATTTTGATGCTTTTCCTTTGTGTAACAATTTTAATTCATCTGTTTGTACTTTTTCTAAATGTACATTTTCACATGTTGATTTTTGCAAGGACCCGTACCCGAATCTGTTTACCCACACCGGCACAGGCCTGCAACCTTAGCAAATGCTTATACTCAGTGTCTCAGCCCCTACTAATGTCTCAGTAGTTTCTTACTATTACTTTTCTCGCCTTGATCCGTCTTTTGTTGATTATCTAACTACTGGGCTTTCTCAGGGTTTTGGGTCAGAGTTCTTTCTCTTTTATCTAAATGTTATGTAACTGATAATGCTAACAAGTTAATAAAGCTGGCAGGCCAAGGTGCTTGGCTAGCCTAAGCCCATGCTTTTTAAACCATCACTATTCACCCTTCAGACTGGAGAATTTCAGAGTTAAACAGTAATACAAATTTTTACTTCACAGTGGACTTACATTCGGTACTAAGCATAGTCCCTGTATCTTTAATTAATATCTGTTTATCTGAAGCTCTTTGTTGGGTCCTGTTGAAGGTCTATAGACTTCCTTTCCTTTTTGCATTTGCTTGACAATTTCTGTTCATTGACTTTGCATCTTCTCAAACCTTAATTCTCAATATGTTTTTTTGCACTGCTGGTGTTCTTTTCTCCAGTTAAAAAAAAACCCTAGGGCAATCAACATTAACATATTCTGCTTGACTCTGTCAAAATGCAAGCTTCTCTCCCTAATGAGAAACGCCTTAGAATACGTTTTTTTAAGGAGTCATATATCACCTTGTGCGCTGTATCTAAACATGACATGCACTCGCTTCTCAGCCATCTCAGTTTTGCTTTGAACATTTTTCTCCAAGGTAGGCCCTTATGGACTGCTAACAATTGTTTGTAGATCACAAAGTTAGAGTTCTGGATTCACCTGCTAAACAGGTGGTATGACTTTTTACTTTTGCAGATGCACCTGTTGGTTTTGTTGGTTTTGCAAGGGCAGTTGTCTGCTGAAAATGGCCTTGTAAATTTGCTACCTTAGTTTCCGATTCCATTTCATCCCCCCATGTGAATATTGTCTTATCTCCATAGCAAGTGTTCTCTGGGGATCAGCTTGGTCCTGCAAACGTATCATTACGTATTGCGACAACGAAGCAGCAGTCTCTGTAAATAATAAAGAAATATCTTCTTTTTTGGCAATTATGTCTGTGTGGAGATGCATCATTCGATGGTCCATTGCCCACAATTTTATTATTAAATCTGAGCATATTCCCAGACATTCTAACAAAATTGCTGACGCATTTACAACTCAAATCCAACACCCTGCCGACCTTATCTGAAATGCTTCTTCTAGATTATTAGTTTATTGTTATTTTTTAACAATTATGTATTGTTAAATTCCAGAGTTAGCACCCGTGGCAACTGTAACAAAAAGTTAGACTGAGTCGGATCCATCTGCAGTAATTTATTCTCACAATCGACTGGCAAGATCAGTAATGGTAAACAGGTACAACATAGGCTAGGCAAAAGGGTAAACGTGAGGCAGGCATAGGTCGAGACGGGCAGCAAACAATCCAAAACGGTAAGACAATCCAAGGTACAAAGGCAGGCAGCAAACAATCGACAACAAGAGACAATTCATACAGTTATACACAATAAATACACCAACAGTAAACAGGAAAACCGCTCAGTAATGATGCCAGGGCAAATCAAGACTTCGCAATGTACAACTGAAAATGTTCGGTTTATATAGGAAGTGATGAATGAGATGCAGGTGATGAAACAGGAAGTGATTAGTCCAGGTAATTGCATTCTGGGATTTGGAGTCCATGGTGATCCGCTCAGTACTCAGGTGAGGGTTCCCTCTGGTGGCGCAGCGGAGAAGAGGCTGGACCACCGTAACAGCACCTTTGACTCTGAAATCATAATTCTGCATGGTCTTTGTTCACTTGTTTTTCATTTTCATTATCTTAGAATATGCCCCAGCACTCATAATCATTCTACCTTATTCATATTAGGTAGAATGGTAGAAATGAGAACATCTTGCTGCTGTGACCCTCAGCATTTAAATCTTATATAAGATCTATTTCCCAAACTATCCTAAATGCTCAGCAGGCTCTTTAAGTTATAATCAAGTTATGTTCTCTATGCAACTACTGGTGGTGGTAACATACTTGCACACTTTCTTCTGTATGTTTTTCTGTTTCACGCCCTTTGCAGCCTTCCCCACTCTATGGCCTAACATGGACCTTTATCACAGCCTTTGTGGCCTTCCTCACTGTATGGCCTAACGTAGCCCTTAATCGCAGCCTACATGGCTTTTCTTGCTCTGTAGCCTAATGTAGCCCTATTTCACAGCCTAAGTGGCTTTCTTGCTCTGTGGCCTAACATGAACCTCTTTCACAGACTACTCTATCGCTTAACATGGTCATCTTTTGCAGCCTATGCAGCTTTTATGTGACTTTTCTCATTCTGTGGCCTAATTTGCCCCTGATAGTGGCCTTTGCAGGCTTTATCGCTTTATTGCTTTAAAAAACTCTTACTCAATGGCCTATTCCACTGTTTTAACACTACAGCCTAAAATGGCCCTAACACTCTGTTTAATGATTGTAATGCCTATATCAATGACTTTGTCATGTCTAAGTACATTCTTTATGGAAGTTATTTGTCACTTACTTATGGTCCTGTGACTCAATCGCTTCTCTTCTACCTCTTACATGGCCTAAGCAGCCTTTCTAATACTATGGTTAAAGGGCTCTCATATACTTGCCTACACGGCATTATGAGCATCATTGCTTAACATTGAACCAACTCACTGGTATATGTGGCTTTAGATCATGATGGCCTAATATTGCCTTCACCCATTGGCCTATGTAGTCTTTGAAGCTCCATAGCCTAACAAGACCCTCATACTACAAATTTCAGTCTTATATCTTTTTATTTATTACTCACAGCATCTTAAGCAATTCTCAAATTAACATCAACAAATTTTAAACAATTATCAGTAAATTTTAAAGCTTTATTATAAAGCATATCTCTATACGCATTTTCTATTTCACAGCCAATGTGGCCTTGCTCCCTATTTAGTCTGTTAAGTATTTTATCTCACACTCCCCAGGTCTATGCAGCCTTTCTTGCACATGGCCTAACATGGCCCTCTTTCACAGCCTACATGGCCTTTCTAACTCTATGGCCTAATGTGTCTGTCATTTATGCCTGCATAACACAAAATTCTTTTATGGCCTAGGTGGCCTTTGTCAGTCTATGGCCTAACATGGCCCTATTTCATGGCCATACCCGACCTTAGAAACCTTGGAAATGCAAGGTTTTTGTGCACATTTTTATATCCACTTAAATTTGTACCCACAGGGATATTAGCATATTTACATATGTGATACAAGATAAGAAATGTGAAAATACAAAGGAAGTTCTAAAATCATAATCAGTCTTATGGACTTGAACTAGGAACCGCTAACAATGGTTTGTAGATCACAAAGTCAAGCAGTGTCTAAACCTGGTGGTAGAGACAAACATGACAAATGCTCATCTAAAATATACTTATAAGCAAGTGGCCATAAGTGGCCCCACACACAAAAACACAACCAAAAACACACAAAAAATATAGCTGCAAGCAGCAATGACGGGGTCAAGCCCATAAGCGGCACTATGGGAAGCATTTGATACTTGAGCAATGAGATTAAGAAAAATAACATGAGAAAAACAGTTATTTAAGAAAACATGGGTAAACCCATTACAGCACAATAAAGTCATTTACACATTTTGGCCAATAGGTGGCGCGGCCACCTGTTGTGACAATGACACCTACAAAGTTTTGAGTCAATATATCAAAGCGTTGGCAAAAAAACAGCCATATATCCATTTTTGCACGCTTATCGGTAAATTTGTTGAAGCGCTGTACGAGAATGGAATGGCAGATCAAAAAACTTTTAATAACTTTTTGTCAGGAATGTCTGTAGATGATTCATACCAAATGTCGTGCAAATCGGACAAACGCCCTAGGAGGAGTTTGAAAAAGTAGGTATTACAAAAAATGTTATATGACCAACAGGAAGTAGCATTGATTATGACGAGGTATCGTAAAGCTCGCAATGAGCCAAAGAATCTAAAGAAGTTACATGACAATTATTACATTATTGCATTTTCATAAATCTTATTATAAGAATTTTCATAATTTGCACTATATATTTTGACCACTAAAAGAAATTTGTTTCTAGCCCTTATGGTTCAAATGTTATGAGCACAAACGTAAGTCAAAATTTGGACAGTTGGTGGCGCTAGAGGGATTGATGTAGGAACAAAATTGGTGTAGTTAATGTTTATACTGTCCTCTATCATTGTGCCAAATGTCATAAGTTTCCTATGTACAGTTCTATGGGCTGCCATAGACTTCAAGAGCGGAGGAATAAGGAGAATAATAAGAATTAAGCCCCTAAGAATAATAAATAATAAGCCCCTTCAGGGCTTGACCCCTAATAATAAGAAAATGTTTTTAGCCAGGACCTTGGGGTACAAAATTGTCTCCAATATATGGTTAAATAAACAATAAATGTCAATGTCTTATCAAAACAGGCAGAATTGAATCCTATGGTTAAATTTCTGTCTGCAGGTCTCTGAACCCCCATCCACTGGCTGATAGTTATATCTTTCTTTAATATTGGTACAATGTGGCTGTCAGACAAAGTTAGCGCCCAACTCTGAACCCCCCCAGCTGGGCCGGATTACCAGGTAGATGTTCACTGCTCTTTGAAAATGAAACTCACAAAACTATAACCTGTGTGAATGTATGTAAACACACATACAGTTTAATAGATTCTCACAATAATTTTGTGTGCCATGAACCATGTTACTAATAAGATTGTTTTGTAATAATAAACTGATGGAATAAAGCACTCCCTGTCTGACATGTATGTAATTTTAGCTGACTACACAGATACATAGATACCGTCTGCATACATCTTTGTCATTATCACTTATCAACAAAAAAAGTCTGTCAAAATTCTATGTTAATTTTCCCTTTTAAGGAAAAGCTTCTCGAAAACTCTTTACGAAACAGCACACAAACATGCACACATTAAAACAAATCATCCAGCTAATAAGGACTTTGCTTACATTGACAACCCATTATGTCAGTGTCTGCCTGTCAGCGTGCTGTTACTCAACTTAACTGAAGCTGTTCTAGGTTTCTGAAAAGTTTCAAACTAAGCTGCTGTTCAAAAACTACAGCTATTAAGGAGCAGACCTGCAGAAGACATGAGAGGGGAAAGAAATGCAGATCATGCATCCTCTGTAGGGTTCTTGGACATAGACCACAGTTAAAGTATAATGATGGTTTTAACCTGCAGTGGGGGAAAGACATTTATAGCTCTGGTCTCAGTCTCATTCTGAGAATTTTATGACACTCGGAGTTCATTCAGAAGCTATTTCCTTTTTACTTTCAAGCCCTAATGTGGCCAAATCTACCCGATGAGGTGAACACAGCATCATAAAAATTCATGAAAAAATCATTTAAAATTCTGACTGTGTACACTGGGATTCTGTGTCTTAAATCATTTTTTAATCATTTAAATGTTCAAGGATAAAGTACAGAATGGTAGGCGCACGTGTTTATTCTGTATAATACAGGTGCTGCTACCATTTGGTATCCATAAAGAAAGACACAATACTTAACAAATAAAGAGCTAAAGTGTCTGTGTACAGCACATACCATTTTAAAAAGGGATATATTTAATATAAATTGCTTTTCTTACAAAGTGATGAGTTTAAATTGAGAGCAAATGGAGATGTTTCCAGACATTTTCTTACATTTCTTACAGTTTCCGATCTCAACCTTTCTCACCAAATTCTTAAAATTCTAAGCTATGCTGTCCACATTCATTGTATAGCTCTAAATTAAAAGAGTATGTCGACAATTTTCTTATTTTATGTCCATTTTTATTCCTCCTAAGAATTTAAGAACAACCATCTGAGACAAAGTTGATTCTTGAATAAAATATCACTCAGAATTCCACAAATTCTTCTGAAATTGATATGATATAAAGACTGATTGCAATATGCCCTTTTACTTTCTTTCAACATTCAATCTAGCCACAGGGGTCATAAGCCAGTGACTTCGGTGCCAGTCCCAAGCCTGGATAAATAGAGAGGGTTGTGTCAGGAAGGGCATCTGATGTAAAACTTTGCCAATTCGAAATATGCGAATCATCAGTCAGAATTTTATACCAGATTGGTCGAGGCCCGGGTTAACAACGATCTACAGGGTGCCGGCAGAAATTGGGCTACTGTTGGTCAAAGAAGGAGAGGAGGAAGACGTGTCAATAGACAGAAAGAGAGGAGGAAAGACAAGAGTGTAGGACTGAGAACAGGGACACTGAATGTTGGGACAATGACAGGGAAAGGTAGGGAGCTGGTTGATATGATGGAGAGAAGGATGGTAGATATATTGTGTACAGGAGACCAGGTGGAAGGGTAGCAAGGCCCGTAGTATTGGATCAGGATTTAAGTTTTATCATGGTGTGGATAGGAAGAGAAATGGGGTAGGACTGATCCTGAAAGAGGAGTTTGTGAAGAATATTCTGGAGGTGAAAAGAGTGTCAGACAGGGGGATGAGTCTAAAGTTAGAAATTGAAGGTTTGATGGTGAATGTTGTAAGTGGTAAACAGTGAAGGAAAGATTATAGTAGACTTTGCTAAAAGAATGGAGATGGCTGTGGTAAATACTTTTTTCCAGAAGAGAGAGGAACATTTAGTGACCTATAAGGAGCATTTAGTGACCTATAACAGTGGAGGAAGGAGCACACAGGTAGATTACATCTTATGCAGACGAAGCGATCTGAAAGAGATTAGTAACTGTAAAGTTGTGGTGGGAGAGAGTGTAGCCAGACAGCACATAATGGTGGTGTGTAGAATGAAGATGTTGGTCTGGAAGAAGAAGAGATCAAAGGTAGAGAAGAAAACCAAGTAATGGAAGCTGAAAAAAGAAGAATACTGTGAAGAATTTAGACAGGAGTTGAAACAGGCTCTGGGTGGTCAGCTAGTGTTTTTAGATGAATGGCAACATCTTTCTACATGGCAACATCACTGCTACAACAGAAGTGATCAGAGAGACAGGAAGAAAGGTGCTAGGTGTGTCATATGGAAGGAGGAAAGAAGATAAGGAGACTTGGTGGTGGAATTAGGAAGTTCAGGATAGTATACAAAGGAAGATGTTAGCCAAGAAGAAGTGGGACATGGAAAAGACTGAGGAAAGTAGACAGGAATACAAGAATTTGTGGCACAGAGTGAAGATGGAAGTGGTTAAGGCCAAACAGAAGGCATATGATGAGTTGTACCCTAGGTTAGACACTAGAGAAGGAGAGAAGGACTTGTACAGGTTAGCAAGGCAGAGCGATCGATATGGGAAGCATGTGCAGCAGGTTAGGGTTATTAAGGATCGAGATCGAAAGGTGCTTACAAGTTAGGAGAGTGTACAGAGATGGAAGGAATACTTTGAAGTGTTGATGAATGAGGAAAATAAGAGGGAGAAAAGGGTAGAAGAGGTAAACAATGTGGAGCAGAAAGTTCAAAAGATTTGTACAAACAAAGTTAGGATGGCTTTGAAGAGGATGAAAAGAGGAAAGGCGGTGGAGGTGTGGAATTGTCTAGGAGAGGCAGCAGTGGAATTTCTTACTAGATTGTTTAATAGGATTTTAGTGAGTGAGAAGATGACTAAGGAGTTGCAACAACTACAGAGGCATAAAGTTGATGAGTCATACAATGAAAGTATGGGAAAGAGTAGTGAAAGGAGGGTAGTAGGTATTTGTGAGCAGCAGTATGGTTTTATGCCCAGAAAGAGCACTACAGATGCAATCTTTGCTCTGAGAATGCTGATAGAGAAGTACAGAGATGGTCGTAGGGAGCTGCATTGTGTTTTTGTAGACTTGGAGAAAGCATATGACAGGGTACCAAGAGAATTGGTATTGTGGTATTGTATAAGCATAGGTCAGGGTGGTGCAGGATATGTATGAGGGAAGCAGGACAGTAGTGAGGTGTGCAGTTGGTCAGACAGAGGAGTTCAAAGTGGAGGTGGAACTGCATCAGGGATCAGCTCTGAGCCGCTTCTTGTTTGCTGTTGGGATGGATCGTTTGACAGATGAGGTCAGACAGGAATCTCCTTGGACAATGATGTTTGCAGATGACATTGTGATATGTAGTGAGAACAGGAAGCAGGTGGAGGACAACCTGGAGAGGTGGAGGTTTGCCTTTGAGAGAAAAGGAATGAAAGTCAGTCGTAGTAAGACCAAGAACATGTGTTTGAATGAAAGAGAGGGAAGTGAGATTACAGGGTGACGAGGTAAAGAAGGTACAGGAGTTTAAGTACTTGGGGTCGACAGTCCAGAGCAATGGAGAGTGTGTAAAAGAGGTAAAGAAGCGAGTGCAAGCAGGTTGGAATGGGTGAAGGAATGTGTCAGGAGTGATGTGTGACAGGAGAATATCAGCTAGAATTAAGGGGAAGGTGTACAAGACAGTGGTGAGACCAGCTATGAGGTATGGTTTAGAGACATTGGCGCTAAGGAAGAGACAGGTGGCAAAGCTGGAAGTAGCAGAACTGAAGATATTGAGGTTTTCTTTGGGAGTAACGAGGTTTAACAAGATTAGGAACAAAGTCATCAGGGGGGCGGCTCATGTTAGAGGTTTTGGGGAAAAAGTCAGGGAAGCCAGATTAAGGTGGTTTGGACATGTACAGAGAAGGGATAGTGAATATATTGGTAAGAGGACGTTAGAAATGAAGCTACCAAGCAGAAGGCAAAGATGAAGACCAAAGAGGAGGTATATGGTTGTGATAAACGAGGATATGAAGTTAGTGGGTGTGAGTGAAGAGGATGTAGATAATAGGGTTAGGTGGAGACAGATGATTCGCTGTGGCGACCCCTAAAAGGGAACAGCCGAAAGGAGAAGAAGACTTTCTTTCAACATTCATTAAAAGGTCTTGGGTTACTTACGTAACCCAGGTCCCTGAGACAAAGACTGAGATGCTTCACATGACAGTATTGCACAGCTCATAACCTTTAAACAGGCACATGTGAAATGAGGGTGGTACCTCGTCATCTATAGCACCGCCCGTGCTGAAATCTTTTAGCAGGTTAGCCTGATATGCCTGTAATAAAGCCAGTGGGTCAGGCTGGTGTGTAGGGCAGCACCCGCCTGATTCACTGCCTGAAATGCCTTCATAACCAGTGAGGTCGTTACACTGCACTGCTTGGTGGGGAGCGGTGGTCTTGACAGGGACATTGAGCTACCAGGAGAGAGGTAGCTAGTCAGCGTCTCTTTCACCTGGGGCATCATCATATAAACCCTGCACCAGCACCCACTATAGTCAAATAAACTGACAGAGGGCACAAAGACACAAAGTATAAGGCTTTCCCCATGAACAAGATAATTTGTCATGGAGGGCTGTAAAAATGGGAACATTGCTAAGGCGCCTCCCCTGGCCACCAGACAAAAATCTGTCCCCTTGTTTTGGGCGTTTAGAGATCTCTTGCTTCTGTGGCCAGTCTAGCTGGAATCTAGCCACTGCACGAGGTGCCACACTGGCTTTTGGCTGCTGCATATATGCAAAGGTAGATTTAAAGGCAGAGGATGTTGAAGGACCACCTGATATTGCAAATGTCTGGCCTCAGTGGAGGAGGAAATCCTTAAACATCACTTTGTAGCCTTACAGTATCTGTTGATGACAGAGCCCAATGACAGATGAATAATTATTAGTGGGCAGTGTAAACACACAAACTGAACAGATTCTTCCAAGACTTTGACATTGATAGCATGAGGTCATTGTTGAGCTTAGAGCAGGCTTCTGAAGCCGGCGTTTACTCATTTGATTTTTGTTGGGGAGCGCAGGAGAAAAGGCGGTGCCTGTCCCCCACTGCTCGCTTCTCGTCAACATTTACAAAACTCACCCGCAGGGGAAGCAAAGACTCTGCAAAGCAACTACATTGATGCAGATGGATTTACACAGATTCATAGGGATTTTTAAGCAGGACACGCAAGTATGATCATTAACTTGGTTTCTAACTGTATGACTTATTTCTGTGCATCTATGAGCACAGTAAAAATAGTATGCGGTTTGGCATTCAGACTTTTTTTGGCTGTAAATAAAAACAAATTAAGTAAATAAATTAAGAATACAAATAATTATTAAAACATTTATTTTATAAGCAAATGTATGAAGTAACAGCAGATGGCACAAAATGATTGAGATGGCCTTGAGCAAGGCACCTTTCCCCAAGTTGCTCCCCAGGCACTGCAGTGATGCCCACTGGTCTGTGTGTGTTAATGACTTGCAGTGTGTGTTCACTACTCACCGGTATAAGTTAAATGCAGAGGTCACATTTCAAGTATAGGTTACCATACCTAACAAATACTTTCTCTGCTGTTCTACATAGGACATACTTATTTTTTACCTACTATGTACTCACTCTGTAACTGTGTAATTACTTTATACTAACCTTAAACCTCACCCATATTAATTACATTTATTAACCTATATTGTGGGGTAAATACACTGTAAGTTCATTTACTGTGAAATAAAGTGCCATTGACGTATCTGAGGGTACAAAGGATGTATAATAGACATGAAACAGGACAAAAGACATCTGAGGAAGCCGGTGAAGGTGAAATGTGCAATTTCAGCACTAAGTTATTAAAATAACTATTGCTGTGGTGCTTTAATGCTACTGATAAAAATAACATTTATCAATAGCATATCTGCATATTCAATTGGGATTATAAGTATTTTTATAATTTTATTAAAAATTACACACATCAACTTTAACATAAAACATGTTTGTTAATATTTTGAAACAATGCAGAGAGAAGGATATCACATTAACACACACACGCTAAAGGTACTTACACATTCAAAGGTTGCCAGGCCGGCCACTGGGCTTTCATTTTTATGACGGTCAATACCTCATCACCCTGTGTGATAAAACACAGAGAGACAGTACATTTATATAATACTAAACACACATACTGATAAAATGTATACCTTAAATGCAGTGTAAGTTGCTTTGGATAAACGTGTCTGCTAAATGTATAAATGTTACCATGTTCAAAGTTGTAAATGGAAGTATGTGTCAGTAAATGCAAATTAGTTTTTGGTCATTCTACTTAATTCACCATGCACACTGCTTGGCAATTATAAACAGCCAATAGTTTAGCTAAAGAACTGTCTTAACTAGGTGGAAGGATTATTTATATTCAAATGTCTTCCTCTTGAAAGTTTAAGAAACCAGACAGTGGACAGAACAGTGGTCCCTCCACTCAGATCAACAACACTTTTTATCCTTTTCCATCCTATGCCATCACTTTTCTCTTGGCAGGAAGTGATGAATCTTCTTTTGCCCTCCTGCTGATGGAGTAATCACCCCACAGCCTAATATTAATATTAATATAAATATTTCATCAATAGCTCATGGCACGCAGACCAGCTGTATGTGTGTGCGTGTTTACATGGCTCTCTTATTCAAATCATATTAGGGGTCCATGGGAAGGCAATTGGTGAAGACTGACCCAAGAGAGGAAGTGATTTACTGCTGCAGGTTAAAGGGCATGACTTTTTATAAGTAGTAGGTTTTGTTCTCTACGTCTATAATGCTTTACACAAAAAATTAAAGCCTAGAAAGTCTACAAAAAAAGTCTACAAAAAAGTAAAGCCTAGCTTTGTTACACACCGAACTTTATCATTTTATACCTTGTCCAAGCAAAACAAGAATACAAACTAGATTAACATTTTTCTGGAGGAAATGCTAGTGTTTTCAAAGTGGCAATAAGTAGGATTTTGGGCAAGTTGCATGTAAATAGCATTTTGTCAACTAAAGACATAAATTAAACACCTTTTAAGAATATAAAAAATGCAAAACACTAAAAAATGTTAAAAAATCTACTATACAAAGTTTGAATAAAGTCTTGGTTATGGTAAGCACACAACAGATGTAAATCGTAGAGGTAAAGTTTATTGGCATACATATAGTTAAACAGGTAAGTAAATGATTAAAAAAAATGATGATAAAAACTGATTTAACTGATACTGAATGTCCTTACAGAGACAAAATGGCAGCAAACACCAAGATGGATATCTGGGTGAGTAACTGGTGAGTACTATCAACAGGGTTGAGGTGGGGAAGACACAGGAGGCAAGAAGACTCAACAAGGGACACTACTGGGGAGCCCACTGGAGCATGAAACCACAGGTGAGCAGACCTTTTCGTAAAATGAGACCGGACAGTAAATGTTGGCTTTGTGTGTGCTTATATTTGGTGAGTTGATGAGGTAATGAGTGTTTGCTGGTGCTGGTGATCAGTATGTGGGTGAGCTGGTTTGTCACCATTGGCTAAGAGAGGGTCTTGGCTGATTGGAGGCTGGTGATTGGTTGTGGTAAGACACTGACAGATCCATGACACTTTACAGTGGACTTAATAAATTAGAGTTCAATGACAAAAAAATTACAAAACGCTAAATAAAATCTTCTCAAAGTTATTGATAAGGTGGAATTTTAGTAGTGTAGTGGTCTCCAGCAGTTTCTGTATTGATTCTCATGGAAGGAGAATTTATACTCTAAATCAGAATGTATTTATCAGGTCCAGGATATTATCGGTCACAATGGGGCTCATAGAACACAGTATTAAAAAGTGATTTAAAAATGATTTTCAACTAGCAATTAGTTAGGGCTAATCAGTTTACTTTCAAATTCCAAACAGACCAACCAACATTTTTATGTACACTGTAAAAAAAACCTGTAATTTTACTGTTTTATTCTACAGGTTTTTCCCGTATTTTTAAATTTCTGTAAAACTATGTAAAATTACAGAAAAATACTGCAAATGTCCGGAGTAAAATAACCTGAAAAACATGTAAATGTGTATAAAAAAAGTTTTCAAGAATTCAGTTCAATTTTTAAGACTTTTTGTTTTTCATATACAAATACTCAAATATGTATCAATACTTCACACATATAGGTATTTATTATTTAATAGATGACCATTTATACTGGAATGAAAAGAGAAAAAGAAACAGTGTGATCCAGTCAACATTAAGTTCAACAGACATGGAACTCATAAACACCAAAAATGTTCGTCAGTGATTTTATTTCAAAAGTTTTGTGAGTTTCGTTTTGTTAATTCACCGGAACGAATATAGATTGAGGCGCTCGTCTGTGTATTACTGTAACTGACCACGTCTTGTTCCGCTTGTCAAAGTAGTTCTGCTGTGCTCAGTGTTTTGTTACGATTTTGTTCTTATAATATTGTATCATAACATCATATAATACATTATTTCTTTAAGTAAGCAAATATAAACATGACAGATGTGAAGATTTTACATTTTAAAAATGAAGGAATTCGCGCAATACACTCCCTTTTAAACATACAGTGAGGCAGCTGCGTGCATGCCAGAAATCAATGGCCTTCAAGACTACGTCGGTTTTTCGGTAAGAGGCGAAAAAAGCAGGTAAAATGCATATTTTCTCATTTCATCGTCACTGTATGTGTGTTGTAGCATTTGGATGCTTTTACCCTTTCAAATCCTTAAACTTGTGTTGACTGTGTGTTTTGCACTTGGGAGCAAACAGGTAATTATTTACCCTATAAAATGTTTAAAATGTAGGCTTCAGTTGATAGTACTATGTATGTATTTTTATGCATGATTTTAGCAAAGTTCTGCCTCACAGGTTTATAGATTTTAGGCTTTCTATTGCATTTTGTTATCAATTAACTGCTGTTTGGCAAATTAATTTGTCCCTCATGTGGTTTGTTTCCTGAGCAGGAAAACTAATTTGCCAAACAGCCGTTGACGAAAAGCAGGAATTTTTAGATGGTCTGACTGACTGACTGACTAATATATATTATCTGTGCTCCACACAGAAACAGGAGCACAAAAACTGATAGGGA
Source organism: Botia almorhae (assembly GCA_036877575.1). Classification (NCBI taxonomy): domain Eukaryota; kingdom Metazoa; phylum Chordata; class Actinopteri; order Cypriniformes; family Botiidae; genus Botia; species Botia almorhae. The sequence goes on along the minus strand of JAZGTJ010004292.1, from coordinate 12,639 downwards.
TTTATTGGTTACACAGAGTGTTTAGTACTTTAGATACAATACATTTCACATTCTTTAGATTTTTGTAGGTTTCTTAACACGTCTCATACACTTATACATGCTTGTTTTTCTTCCTGCAGATAAGTTGATTTTGGAAGCTCACACAAGATCAGGGTAAAGATGTTCGCAAATTACACTTGTAATAGTTGTGGTGTTTCTGTAAAAACCTTAAAAGGTTACACTTACTCTCACAAACACATCCTTGCATGCACTCACACACACTGTCACACACACATCCTCACATGCATTCACAAACACATCCTCACATGCATTCACTGTCACAAACATCCTAACATGCACTTACAAACACGTCTTCGCATGCACTCACACTCTCATACACACATCCTCTCATATACTCTCTCTCTTACACTGTCACATGCACAATCCTCACAGTCTCCCTCCACGTAAATACACAACGTCCTTATATAGATATATATCTTTGTTACATATGCCCACAACAAGCATGCCCTGTTTAAATCTCCATCATGCTGCTACTTTTATGTCTAATACATTAAAAGCATTATGGTACAGTCCATTATTTATCAAGTTTGTTTTTCATTCAACAGATGCCTTTTCAAGATAAACCCAGAGAAGGAATCAAAAGTGGAAACGAACACATCAAAAAAGCAAATGGCAGACCATGAATGGATGGAGTAAACATTCTTTTGGTGTCACAGACTTTGAAACTCTTTGAAATTGCAATATTGTTGCAGTTATTAATAATTTATACAGGTATATTGTTGTACTTTTGACTTTATTGTATTTTAGTGTATTGTTGAAATTATTAACAATGTTATATTAGTATATTGTCACATCCTCACATACACACATCCTCAACACATACTCACCCTTATACAGACATCCTCGACACATACTCATATACACAAATTCTCGCATACACTAACTCCCACAAACACATCCTCATAATCACTCACTCTTACAAACACTCTCATACACACATCCTTAAAACACACTCACTCTTATAGTACATTGTCACAGTTATGAACAAATTATTAATATATTTTTGCAGTTCTTAACAAATTTTTATATGGGTATACTGTTGCAGTCATGAACTAATTTTTATATGGGTATACTGTTGCAGTTATGAACTTTTATATTCTTGCATAGCTGATGCCCCAGCTGTCGGAAAATTACCGCTTTTTTACTGTTTTTTTTTTTACAGTGTAGCTGACAAAAAATGTTTGACTAACTTGTAAGAGTTTAAACAGTTTATGCAACCGACCACTGTTCAACCTTTATGTTGTTATTTTCATTCATATGACCTCATTCCTAAAAATGATCAGACAAAACACAGTTTTTACACATGTATTTCAAATAATTATGACATACCTTTTCAAGAAGTGTGTCAACAAATAATGTGATTGCTTTGTCTCTCTGAAAACCCCTTATAAGAATGTAATTTTCACTGCTCTAATTCTGCCTTAACTCAACGACTTGAAAGGACTTGATGGATTGATTTTGAAGGCAACCTTCCAGCTGGGGCTTAATGTTTAAATCAACCTGACAAAAAATTGTCAACCTCTATGACAGTTGTAAGCGGTCCAATGGTTTTCCCCCTCTGCCTGCCATATAAAACCATGGTTCTTCAGTGACAGAAAGAAAAGCAGTACACTTTTGTGTTATTATAAACTGCCATCTGTCAGTAGGCAAGCATCACACAACAGGCACTGGACATATCCACACTAATCACTTGTTCCAAAACAAGATAGAAATAGGTTTCTCTCTTTAGCTGTGAAGTGTTCTTGGCAGCTCTAAAAGTCCTTACCAGCTCCAAAAGGTTCTTGGCAAGCTGTAATTGCACCAAAATTCACCACATTAGCATTACATTTTCACCTCTATTATGCCTTGTTAGGTTTGTAGTTCTCACACAATCTCCTTACCAAGATTCACAATAGTATACTTATAATAATGATTTATAATTTAAATTTTCGGGTTGGATTTCCAAGGCAATGTCAGTTTGACTTCATTTGACTTCATAATACATAAAAAAAAGTACGTAACCTGCATTTTTATGTTTTAAACAAAGATGATGATAGTACAGCTTTAAAGGAGTGTGATAGGCATGCTGTCAATTATGAATTTAGATGCTCATGCAAAGTAACCTCAGTATAAAAAATTTTTAAAACGGCAGTTTTCGGCAGGCCAGATTAATGCAAAGGTTCTTCTGTTTTGCATAATCCAACAACATTTTCCAAACATATAAATATATATATAGTACATTTAAGGTTAGACTTGGGGGATAGAAAATATCATTAGCCTGATATAAAATCAATGTAATTGTCAGGCATTCACCCCAATCACCTCCACCAGTATCATCACCGCCTACCCTTTCCTCATCACCTGAGTTTTAATTACAGCCACCTGAATTCCATCCATCCAGCCACCACCTACATATGTCTCCGTCCCTCAGTTCTCCTTTGTCTGGTCTACTGTTCATACCCCTACCCTAGATTCAGACTCCTACCTGCTCTGCTACGATCTTCCAGAAGTTTATCCTGTTTACTGGTTTCATCCATCTGGACTGTCTCATTATCATCGATACTCTTTCAGATAAGAACTCTCAGTCATCATTACATTCTGTCTGCCTGAAATATCATCTGAAAATAAACCTCACATCATTATCATCACTTACCTCTGTCTCTGATATCAGTTCTGTTTGTGTGCGACAGAAGAAAAGACCACACCATGAACAAGGAGGAATCCGCAGCATCAAACCCGCTCATGGAATTGGTGAATGCCATTAAGGCGGCCGTAACTTCCACGCTGTCATCTGGCTCAGGATGTCCCATGGCCATGCCTGCAAACTTTGCAGGCGAGGCGGCTGAATGTAGCGGGTTCCTTCTTCAAGTGAAATTATTCACACAGATGCAACCACAACAATTTCCGTCTGAGAGCGCTAAAGTCGCCTTTCTTATATCACTTCTCACCGGTAGGGCCCTGCAGTGGGCAAAAGCTATTTAAAAAAAGCTATACCTCATCCGTAATTGCGAAGTTAAACCCCCACGCCCTGTGGTGAGTACTATGTGTTCTGAAATCGATACATCTCCTTTATGCCTGTTGTTTGTGTCAACCAGGGCAGACACAAACTTTCTCTGTTTGTGTCTGCCCTGGTTGATTCAGGTTCCTTAGGTAACTTCATATCACAAGAATGTTTTAACCAACTTCATCTCTCACGCCAACGCCACTTTCAAATATATGCAGTTAAAACCATCTAAGGAAAACCACTAGGGTGTGGGAAGATTCGTCATTCCTCACCCTGCATCACCCTACAAGGAGGATACTACGTGAGCATAATCCTGGGACGCCCCTGGCTTCACCAACATCTTCCTGAACTCTGCTGGGACCCTTGTGACGTTACGTGCTGGAGCAAACAATGCCAGTCTCACTGTCTGTCCAACCTGCCCCAACCACATCCCGTCCCCATGCATCTGGCCTCTACTCAAGTTGAAAGCCCTGAACCCGAGGTCCCATCCGAAATCCCAGTGGAGTACATGGCGTTCCAGGATGCGTTTAGTAAATGAGCTGCCACCCGTCTACCACCTCATCGACCATGGGACTGTGCCATTGAGCTGCTGCCTGTGGCTCAACTACTCAAGGGATGCATCTATCCTCTGTCCATCCCGGAGCGCCAGGCGATGGAGGAGTATATAGCTGAAGCTCTCAGGCAGGGATTTATCCGACCCACCACCTTGCCGGCCACTTCTAGTTTCTTCTTTGTGGGCAAGAAGGATGGAGGTTTGCGTCCATGCATCGACTTCCGACAGCTCAACTCTCAGATCCTTCAACAACCCTATCCTCTCCCCTTGGTTCCTGCCACCCCGGAAGAGCTATGAGGCACCAGGGTATTCACCAAACTGGACCTGCGGAGTGCTTATAACCTCGTTCGTGTGGGAGACGAATGAAAGATGCCATTCATTACTCCCTCCGGACACTACGAGTATCTGGTTATGCCATATGGGTTGTCCTTCAGTCCCTCAGTCTTCCCAATGTTTATGAACGAGGTGTTCCGTGAGTTTCTTCATTGTTTCATAGTGGTCTACATAGATGATATACTGATCTACTGTGAACCAGGACGAACATCGCCAGCATGTCCAGCAAGTCCTCCAAAAACTACGGGAATACAGTCTGTATCTCAAGCTTAAAAAGTGTGAGTTCCATCTCCCAGCTGTTCAGTTCCTAGGCTACAATATCAGTGCAGAGGGTGTGCAAATGGATCAAGGTAAAGTTGGTGCAATTCTGAACTGGACCCAGCCCCGCAGTAATAAAGAACTCCAATGTTTCTTAGGTTTCTCCAATTTCTATTGTCGCTTAATCAAGGATTACAGCTCCATCACGGCTCCGTTAACCTCCCTCCTGAGGGGTAGACCTAAACATCTCGCCTGGAACCCCTCGGCCCATGAAGCTTTCCAGCGGCTGAAAACCATCTTTAGCACCACTCCACTACTGCACCCCCCCGACCCAGAACGACCCTTCACCGTTGAAGTAGATGCCACATCCGTTGGGGTTGGAGCGGTGCTCTCCCAAGCGGCCGGTGAGTCATCCCTCCTCCATCCCTGTGCCTTTTATTCCCGTAAGCTGTCTCCGGTGGAGCTCAACTACGATGTAGGCAATCGGGAACTACTAGCCATCAAGTTGGCTCTGGAGGAATGGCGGTACTGGCTAGAAGGGGCAAGATCCAGCTGTTCAGCTGCTCAGTCTGTGCCATGGCTAACTCCCCTCATCAACACCCCACAGGAAAGCTGGTTCCACTACCCATTCCTCAGAGGACCTGGTCCCACCTCAGAGTGGCCTTCATCACCGATCTCCCCAACTCTGAAGGTAACACATGCATCCTAGTTATTGTGGACAGATTCTCTAAAACCTGCAAGCTTGTTCCCCTAAAAGGATTACCCACTGCATTGGAGACTGCTGAACATCTATTCCAACAAGTATTCTGTCATTTTGGCCTCCCAGAAGAGATTATGTCGGACCAGCGTCCTCAATTCATTTCCCATGTCTGGAAGGCATTTTTAAACAATTAGGTATATCTGTTAATCTATCTTTCGATTATCATCCACAGACCAATGGCCAGACTGAGAGGAAGATCCAGGAGCTGGGACGTTACCTTCGGTCATACTGTTCTGACGACCAACACAGATGGAGCAGATTCCTCCCATGGGCCGAGTACGCACAAAACTCCCTTCGCCAAGAAACCACGGAGCTAACTCACTTCCAGTGAGTACTCGGTTACCAGCCTCCGATGTTTCCCTGGACAGAGGAACCCACTAATGTTCCAACTGTCGACCACTGGTTCCGAGACAGCGAGAGAGTGTGGGACTCAGCACACCATCACCTTCAACGGGCAGTCCGTTGTCACAAGCGTTTCGCTGCATGAGAAGAGCAGCACCCCTATACCAACCAGGGGATAAAGTATGGCTCTCAACCCGCGACATGCATCTACGACTGCCCTGCCGCAAGCTGAGTCCCCGATACATCGGTGCATTCAAGATCCTGAGGCAGATCAATGAAGTGACATTTCAGCTTCAGCTCCCACCCAGGTACCGCATCCACCCCACATTCCACGTTTCCCTTCTAAAACCATTCTCTCCTTCTGCCACAGACACTCCTGGAGCTGAAGCTGAACCTCCTCCTCCAGAGATACTGGATCAACCCTCCATCTACTCGGTTCACAAGATCCTGGACTCACGACGTCAAGAAGGCCGCCTGGAGTACCTGATTGACTGGGAGGGGTGTGGTCCTGAGGAACGTTCTTGGGTATCCCGAGATGATGTACTTGACCCTACCTTACTGCAGGAGTTCCATCTCAACCTCCCGGACCGCCCTGCCCCTCGCAGTCATGGCTGTCCTCGGCGTCGTGTTAGGGCATCGGGAGCCGCCCCTGGAGGAGGGGGTAATGTCAGGCATTCACCCCAATCACCTCCACCAGTATCATCATCAGTAGCACCGCCTACCCATTCCTCATCACCTGAGTTTTAATTACAGCCACCTGAATTCCATCCAGCCATATGTCTCCATCCCTCAGTTCTCCTTTGTCTGGTCTACCGTTCAAACCCCTACGCTAGATTCAGACTCTCAGTCATCATTACATTCTGCCTGCCTGAAATATCATCTCTAAATAAACCTCACATCATTATCATCACTTACCTCTGTCTCTGATATCAGTTCTGTTTGTGTGTGTGTGTGATAGTAATATGAGATCATTCAATACTTTGAATGACCAGCTGATCATAACAAATCAACTGATATAAAATCAATCAATATAAAATCAATGGATGGCTATGTAATGACCTCACTAATATGCCCTTGGCATCGCCTGATGCCGATGATCGGGGGAGGGGACGTCGCAAGCTAACTTGGAGGAAAACGTGACATCAGTGACCAGCTATATCAGCAAATGCATTGATGACATCATTGTATCCAAGACCTACTATCCAAGATTACTACACGCTCCAACCAGAAACCGTGGATGACTGCAGAGGTGTGTGCGCTACTAAGGACCCTAGACTCCACCTTCAGAGCAGGCGACAGAGCGGCCCTAAGAACAGCGAGGGCCAAACTGTCCAGGAGTATCAGGAAGGTAAAGCGCACGCACACTCAGAAAATCAACAACCATTTTGAGGACAGCAAAGAAACGCGGCGCATGTGGCAGGGCATCCAGGCCATCACCAACTACAGGACAACATCACCTGCCTGTGACAGTAATGCCTCCCTCCCCGATGCGCTGAACAACTTCTACACTCAAATTAAGGCACTGAATGGCGTGACGCCGTGGAAGACCACTCGTCCTCTTAATGATCAGGTGCTGTGTCTAACCACAGTCAATCAGTCACAGATAATCATTCCCCAGCACCTGATTGGAAAGCTAGACTAGGTCCTGAACTTTCTGACTGGGAGACCTCAGTCAGTCCAGATCAGAAACAACACCTCCGACACCACCACACTAAGCACTGGAGCCCCTCAGGGTTGTGTGCTCAGCCCATTGCTGTTCACTCTACTGACTCACGTGAAGTGTAGCAATGCACAGCTCGAATAACATCATCAAGTTCGCCGATGACACAACCGTGGTGGATCTCACCAGCAAGAATGACGAATCAGCATACAGAGGAGGTGCAGCAGCTAACGGACTGGTGCAGAGATAACAACCTGTCTCTGAACGTGGACAAAACTAAAGAGATGGTTGTTTACTTCAGAAGAGCACACCACGACCACTCTCCGCTGAACATCAACGGCTTCTCTGTGGAGCTTTTTTAGCACAAAGTTCATTGGTGTTCACCTGGTGGAGAACCTTACCTGGTCGCTCAACACCTGCTCCATAACCAAGAAAGCCCAGCAGCGCCTATACTTTCTAAGAAGACTGAGGAAAGCACATCTCCCACCCCCCATCCTTACCACGTTCTACAGAGGGACCATCAAGAGCATCCTCTGCAGCTGCATCACTGCCTGGTTTGGAAATTGCACCGTCTTGGACCACAAGACCCTTCAGCGGGTAGTGAGGACAGCTGAGAAGATCATCGGGGTCTCTCTTCCCTCCATCACAGACATTTACATCTCACGCTGCATCCGCAAAGCCACCAGCATTGTGAATGACCCCACACACCCCTCCTATACACACTTTACCCTCCTACCATCTGGCAGACGGTACTGTTGCATTCGGGCCCTCACAACCAGACTGTGCAATAGCTTTTTCCCCCATGCCATCAGGGTGCTCAATAGTCAGTAACTTGACTGAAGGATCACACACAAACTTATATATGCACAAAACTGGGCATTCCCCACCCTCTACAGTTCTTTTTTGCACATCTGGTATGTTTACTGTTAGCACTTATGCTTACATTTGTTTACAGCTGTTACTGCCACCAGGTTTACTTTTCCTTACAGAACTGTGTACTGGTCGACGCTGCACTGGGACTTACTATGCTCCTGGTCTGTCCCAATAGTCTTTGTACTGTCTTGCGCTGCCTGCACATGTTTGCACTTGTGCATGTTATGTATATATTATGTTTAAATTATGTAGCCCTTGTAGTTCTGATGTTCAGTGTTGTTCAGTGTTTGTCTCATGTAGCACCTAGGTCAGGAGACTGTTTCGTTTCACTATGTACTTGTATATGGTTGAAATGACAATAAACTCCACTTGTAATAAAGTCAAACAAATATATATGAAACATGCATATTTTTTGTTGTTTTGATCATTTTCTGCAAATAAATGCTCTAAATTACAATGTGTTATTTGGAATTCGGGAAAAATGTTGTCAGTAGTTTATAGAATAAAACAAACATGTTCATTTTATTCAAACACATACCTACAATGAGTAGAACCAGAATAACTGATAATTGCAGTAGCTGTATACACAAACACCCACGTGCACGTTGGCATATGTGGTTTATGAGGACTCTCCTATATAAACTTAGCAAGACAATGCTTTACACTATGCTCATGCATTGTGTACAACTCTGTACTTGGTAGTGAGTGAATATATGCAGTGTTTTTGTAATTGTATAAGGGGATTGTTAGGACTCCGGTCTGATCACCCTGGGATTTTATATTTCTCTCGTGTCTTCCACTCATTGTGAGATCGTCTTGGTTTTGCCAGTTTCCTGACCCACTTATAGTGATCGTTGTGTCGACTTCTGGCCACGTCCTGTTACTGTGTTTGTTTCTCCATAGTGCTTCCCGTGTCTGCTGTCTTCCCCGTGGACCCTGCCTTATGCTCCGGACTCTGCCGCCGCCCATCAGCCTCACGCCTGCTCCTCGCCCGGGTCCCGCATCTCCGCTCATCACTCCCGTCAGCCAACTTTCTTGCTCTGCACGTCACCCTCCCAGCATTCCACTGCCTGCTTTCCCCGTTTGCATCGAAGCTGACTCCCCGCTGCCATTCTGTTTATGACTTTGCTTTATTGAGAATAAACTGAATTACACGATTGGATCTCTCTCTGTGTTTCTTGACAGGGATGAGCATGTGAAACGGCCAAACTACCAAACTATCAGAACGCATAGTCAATATCAAAACTGGGGTGACTAGCAAACAAAAACCCTCCACACAGAACAACATAAAACACTGCCTTACTCTAGATGGATGCTCTATAAAGCCTGCTTCATTAGCCAAGAATCTGGGTGTCATTTTTGGTAACAATTTGTCCTTTAAAAACCACATTTCCAATATTTGTTAAAGCAATATAACATTGTAAAAAGTGCTATATAAATAAAATCGAATTGAAGTAAAACAGTCATTTTAATCCTTAATGAAACCTTTGATGAAAAGCTCAAATCAAAGTCTGCCTCTAACTTCTTAGCTTATAGTGGGAAGGTTTAGAAAGACTGCACTAAGATGTTGTCTAATATATGCCATCCCTATGTAAGCTGAAACGCATATCTTGCTCAATAATTTTGTGGTTTTATCAGTTCAGTCAACCCTTTATTTATAAACATACTATAAACCTAGTATACCCAATTTGTCTTTTACATCCCACACATATTACTTGCAATAATACCATTAACATGTCCGACATTTGTTCTGTGTTTATCCTTGTTCACTTAACCTGTTTTCTTGTTTTTGATTATTGCCTTGCCCTTATTGCTCTGTTTACCGGTGATTTACCATTTGCCTGTTTTTGACCATTCTGTAATAAAGTGCTGCACATGGATCCAAACGTTCCAGGGACTTCGTTACAAGAAGTCATCCTAAATCATTTACAAGCTGTAAGACAAGACTATTAAATTGTCTCATCTCTTGGCAGGAAACACCTGGAAAAGCACCATATCAGGCACATTAAATAGGATATTGAACAATCAATGTACACTGGCATGTAGACATGTATTGATAAAGGAAAATGAAAACATAACACTGTTTGAGAAGTAAAGAAGAAAAATCTGCTCAAAAAATATGTTCAAAATCAGTTATTGAGTTGCCTGAATGAACTTCCGACTATTAATCTTAATTTAAGGAACCACTATAATTACACTTGCTTCAGGTTCATGTGAATCTGACTAAAACTGTTTCTTAGGGGGCATTTACGAAACACGTTCTTACATTAAAAAACAGCTGGATGCATCACAATGGACTCTTATTTTGATGTTTAATGTTGGTCGCGGACTGATGATGTCATTGTCCTTTTATGTCACTTCCTGGTTTTGTTTGATTTGTTGCACCTGTGTTTAGTTGATTACTCTGTGTATTTAAGTTGCTGGTTTTCTTGTATCGTTTGTGGGTTATTGTATGTTGTAGGTGTTCTTAGTTATCTAGTCGGTTGTTGCGCTTGTTCCTAGTTTCATTGTGATTACCTGGTCTTGGATATACGCTCTTGTTCCTGGATTATTCTCTCTTAGATTAACGTTTTTGGAAACTTCTGCCCTGGTCTTGCATTGTATGTTTTTCACAGAGTTTTGTCTTTTTGTTTTGCTACTGCTTTCTGCACATATCGTCGCTCACTCTTTTGTATGGTTAGTGTTTGTGTTGGTTTTGTTGTCTTTTATTAAACATCCTTTGATTATTAGTTCCTTTTTAAACACAAACACAACCGTCCAGCCCCTCACCGTAACAGTTACTCTCAGAACAGTATGTTTTTGTGATTTTTTTTCCCCAGTAGTGGTTAGGATTAGGGGTGGACCTTAATGCTTGTTCTTTCTCTTAAAATTTATTTTTTTGTATAAATCACATCGTACAAATGAATACAAAACCACAATCTCATAAAATAGTTACGTTTTCCTGTAAAGTCAGAAAACATGTCTACAACAAAAAAAACAATGTAATAAAAACATTTTTGCAGGTCAAACATAATGCTTTTACACTGTAGGAGAGGAAGTCTCAGCCAGCTGGTGCTGTGATAAAGTAACACAAAAGTAAATAAAAGTACATTTGGTTGCACTTTATTTTAATAGTCCACTTTGGTGGACTTATTAAAGTAAAAAATTCTTATTAGTTATTCTTATTAGAGTATTAGTAGACTGTTAGATTAGGGATAGAGATAGAATTAGTTAATATGAACTTATATTTACTTAGTCCGTAGAATGTCTGCTGGTGAACCATCACAATAAAATGTTGGCAGATATTATGCAGACAGTCTATTATTACTTTAATGACTCATAGCTGACAAGAAGTTGCTTAATTAACATAAGTAACAAGAAGCCACCTATAGTTAAATAATAGATATAAAAAGTGGACTATCGAAATAATGGAAATTGTCCAATAAAAGTAATGACATAAATAATGTAATAGTAAATTAATGAGTAATATAATACTGTAAAACTACTTTAAAAAGTAATTTGCCCCAACACTGTTTATCGGAACTAAAAAAGAACTCCCATTCTTTACACATATTCTAATGATTTCTCACAGCAGGATAACCAAAGCTAATTTACATTCTACTGCCATCAAAACCATACAGCCAGCCTCTAGACATTTTAATATTGCAAAGTTTATAAAAAAGAATAGGATGTTCTAATAAGTTACAGCCTCATGGAAAAACACACTATCATGTTTATATCAGTTAGATCTAGAAACAAATATATCTTGAAATATATCAGCTTTAATATGGATGTAATAACAGCGCCTCAATTTTTTTGGCATGCTGATCTTCAGAGTAGACATGGAGAATGTGCTAATTCAGTTCATGTTAACTCAACGTGGCTCTGTTGTTACTCAGGAGGTGGGGTAGTTCTGACAGATGCGTCCGCTGATGTGAGTGCTGTTCCAACCTGCATTGTGCACTGTTGCAAATGTATAAACAATTTGACTTCAGGTTTTAGTGATGTTTGAATGCAGGCAAAATTTATATCTAGTCAGGCACCAAATGTAAGTAACAATTGGCCTGTTGAGACCAAACAGAGCTACTTGCTAGTTGGCCAGTTTTATCATTGTTAAATCCAATAGTAAAAATAATACAGCTGATTCCACGCTAATGAAAAGCAGAGATGGCTCCTGTTGGCCAGGTTTTCACCTGCTTCAGAACTGGTTTGGAGCATCTGACTAGCGACGTGTATGCTGGGATTAGCATACCAGAGATGTGGTCTGAGTAGCCGAGGTGAGGGCGGGGCTTCGCATGGTACACGCCGGGGATGTTTGTTTAAACAAGGTCCAGCATGTTCTTCCCTATCGTTGCAAAGTCCACATACTAATGAAATTTAGAAAGGACTGACTTTATATTTGCATTGTTGAAATCTCCAGCAACAATAAATAGTCCATCAGGGTTTAAAATTTGCAGCTCACTAATAGCCCAATACAGTTCACAGGGTGCGTCTTTTACATTTGCATTGGGGGGGATGTATACTCCAAATATGAGGATGGTGGTGAATTCACGTGGTAAATTAAAAGGTCTGCAGCTAACAGTCACAAACTCCAGGGATGAGCAGGAACTAGAAACTAGTACAGAGTTCTTGCACCATTCCTTGTTGATGTTAACACACAAGCCACCGTCGTGAGCCTTATCACACAGAGCTGTGTTTCTGTCGGCACGGAACAAAGATAGCCCGTCTAGCTTAGGGTGACCATACGTCCTCTTTTACCCAGACATGTCCTCCTTTTTGGCTATAAAATTATGTCCGGGGGGATTTTGTAAAATATCATAAAATGTCCGTTTTTTTTT
>JAZGTJ010004291.1:9281-25761 GCA_036877575.1 Botia almorhae | reverse complement strand
ATAAAATTTCTCAAACTCCTGGTATTCTTACAAACATTCCTTAAGCAAAACGTTATGATGTTGTTTTCAGGAAATGTTGAATAACTGAGTTACCCTAAAAAATCTAGATTATTTTAGATGAACAAAAATATCTGTTATTTTTAGACAGATCGTGCATGAAACCGCATACGTCCATAATACGAAGTAGGCGAAAATCAATATGCAAAATAAATATGTGAGGAAGTGGTAGAATATATAAAGGAAGTGAAATGAGGTACCAAGATCTTTTTTCTCATGGTTAAATTGTACTTGTTAACCGTAACCTGAGTGAATTATAATCACTACTGTTGTTACTATGTAATAGGTCAACGAACATATGGGTCACATGACATTGAAAACATGTCCGAATTGTGTGCATATTGCACCCACACATACTGTCGGTATGTAATTTGGGATGCAGGGAGAGAGACAGAAAGCCCCTCACTTCATTGCACAGCATTCTTGACTCAGAAAGTGATTAACCCATGGACAGTGGGCACCACTCAATATAGCATAAGAATGACTCACTGAGATCCATCACAGACAAAAGTCGATAGACCTACTGTAGTTCACAATCTCCATTCACACAAGGTCTGATTCTCATCAAAGAGGACGAACAGTAGACATGTAGTCATGTAAGTAGAGAATCTCACAGAATCACAGTGCAGAACCGTTCATGTAGAAACACCAGTCATTCAGACAACTGCTGCACTCATGTTTAGGGTTAAAATTTAATGTCACTCTGATTGTTCTGTGTCCCTTATATTTGCATCCTCACTTTGAAAGCAGCCCTTTAATTTGCATTTCCATGGCCCTAAAACTAGACATCTATCCATCTGTATGAGTCTTCTCACACTCATATTCAATGTTTATGGCATGATTGACATGACAAATACCCACAAGAACTTTTGAAGAACTTTGCTGATAATTTTATTCATACACCTTCTTTTATGTCTTTTAAAAGTGTGGTTGCCATGTTGTTGTTTGTGTACTAATTAGCAGGTTCCATTGATGTAAAGTATCTTGACAACTGCAGCCCTGTATACGGTGGCATGCACACAGCCCCATCATGCTTTTCTGGCTATTAGAGGATGTTTCTTACCACCCTTTCTTTCTCTCACTTATTCTAGAACTATAATGGTGTTTCTGATGTGGAACTAAGGATAGCCATGCCAGACAAAACTACCGTTACGGTCCGTGTGCGAAAGAATTGCACAACAGACCAGGTTTATCAGGTACTACATTTAACCTGTGTAACAATTTACATTTGAGGTTTTGAGCACTGTGATTCAACAGATCAACACAACAGACTGCTAAGATTATGAATCGTCTGACCTTATTATGATACTTATAGTAAGGGATGATCTTTTGATCTGCTGTTACCCAATATTTGGATTGTATGTTTTTATGTAAAATATTTTATTATAGTTTCCCTATATTTGCATTGCTCTCTCTCTCTCTCTCACTCACTCTTTTTCTCTCAATCTCTGTCTCTCTCTCAGAGCGTAGTGACAAAGATTGAGATGGACAGCATTACTGCTAGTTATTTTGCTTTATTCGAAGTCATTAACCACTCCTTTGGTAAGAGTTTGTATTTTTCTGTAGTATTTTTACCTGTGTTCGATAACAACTGTGGTTTAACGTTACGTTTTGTATTGCAGTTCTTGTTTTCAGTTTGGTAATACACTGTTGCTAGTAGGATTGGTGCAGTTAGAACTTGAGGCTGATACCTATTTTTTAATATTTATTGTGATTAGTCATCTAATGGAAGTTAAAACAGTAACTAAAACAGTTGAAAATGTGTGAATTGTCAATGACTAATACAGCGACACACACATTGGAAAGGTGTTAAGGAATTAATAGAATTGTATCCATTATTAACAAATATTGTCAAATTTGCATTGGTGAGAAATCATTACTATCTGCCTGAGACTCTTTTTGTTATTGTACATCTAGTTTGACAGCTGCCACTTAACTAAGTACACTCAGATACCTTTTCAAAGTTTTGTTTGTTTAATGTTTTGTTTAATCTGTTTGTATTGTACATTTGTTTGTATTGTGGTGTGTCATTAGAATGTTCCTGTAGCTCAACTGGTAGAACATTACATTGATTCCCGGGGAACACATGTACTGATAAAAATGTGTAACTTGAATGCACTGTACATATATGTATGTGTGTATATATATATATATATATATATATATATATATATATAATGCATTTTATGTGTTTGGGGTTTTAGGAATTCACAGCTGTTTTGCACAACTTCTTCTCTAGTAATTTAATGAAAGCCAAATGTGTATCATTAATAACATGCACCCTAAAATCTCTGTAGTTAATATATTAGTATTCTCATACCACTCCCTGTATGAGAAGTTTGTGGTTGGTGTTTGTAAACAGCTGGTTATCCTGACATAAATGCTTTTAACAAAGAGTGCTTTGATATGGCACAATGTGAATATGTTTTTAACTCTTTAATGTGTACATGCCATATTATTTGCTACTGTTATATTCATAACATAAACCATAAAGGAGTTCGTTTTAATATCTTTTAAATCATATTTAAATTGCAGTGATCTTCTAACGTAGCGTACTTGTAGTTATTCAGAATTTAAGCTGAGAAATGGAATTGATCATAACAGATTTTGTAGGTAGCAATGTGTAATAGATTACCTTAATATTATAAATGAAGTCTTATTATTATTCTATATCAGCCCATTTCTGTATTCATATTCATTTATCACTCTTTCTCTCTGTCACTGCCTCTCCCTGCTTATACCGCTACATCACTGTCTCTATTCCTCCTAGCACGCAAGCTGGCCCCTAATGAGTTTCCTCATAAGCTTTATGTGCAGAACTACACATCTGCCATCCCCGGCACCTGTCTTACACTACGCAAGTGGCTCTTCACCACAGAGGAAGAGATTCTGCTTAATGACAACGAGTTGGCTATCAGCTACTGCTTCCATCAGGTCCGTTGTCATGTGGGTGCGTGTGTGCGCACAGTGTTTTCATTTTGTATTGATATATGATGTCTTGTGTTCTTTCTCCTTCTTAGGCTTTGGATGATGTGAAAAGGGGATTTATTAAAGTGGGGGAGAAATCCTATCAGCTCCAAAAGCTTAATGAACAGAGAAAAATGTCAATGGTCAGTCTCAAAACATTGCTGATTCATAAGATGCAAATTGCTATTGTTTCAAACCAAATATTTCTTTCGTAGAACAAACATTACATGAAAATTACATGAAAAAGTACTGAAAGTACTGGAAAAAACATTCAACACAATTTCTCCTTTTCTGTTCCACAGAAGAACAAGTAGGGATGAGTAAATAATGACTGAGTTTATATTTTTGGGTCAGCTATTTCTTAATCCATAACACTAATTATAAAAAAATGTAGGTCTGGAGGGACTGAGCTGAAAAATAAGGCTTGAAAATGAATAGAGCGTCAACAGAATCCTAATATAACATTACTTTCTGTCCAATTTTCCCTCGACAGTATTTAAGTATTCTGAGGACATGTGAGGGATACAATGAGATCACTTTCCCTCACTGCTCTTGTGACTCGCGTAGGAAAGGTCACGTTGTCACGGCGATAAGCATCCACCACTTCAAACTCCATGCATGCACTGAGGATGGCACTCTAGAGGTAAAGATGTTTGTTTTAAAGTAGAGAAAAGCTATTTTTTACATTTATTCTCACTTTGCTGGGTGTGACTCGGGTGTCGTGATTTCAATGCCCTAGTTGAGAAGTTGTGAAAACGGTTCGAGTTTCATAATGTACAGTTTCGTAATGATGTGGTCTTGCTTTGATTACAGAATCAGGTGATAGCATTTGAATGGTCGGAGATGCAGAGATGGGACACAGATGAAGAGGGAATGGCTTTCTGTTTCGAATATGCCCGGGGGGAGAAAAAACCACGCTGGGTCAAAATCTTCACGCCATACGTAAGTCCCATACGTGTGCCAGAAAATGATTTGGAGTTTTGCATTTTGTCCTTGTCCATGCTATAATATGTCTCGTCTTTTCTAGTTCAACTACATGCACGAGTGCTTCGAGAGAGTCTTCTGTGAGCTCAAATGGAGAAAAGAGGTAGGCTACCTCAGTAAGTTTACACGAGTGTGTGTTTGTTTTTTTGGGTGTGTGTAATGATTGATGTAATTTTGTTCAGGTTGAAGAGGAGGCCACAGACAAAGACAATAAGAACTTCAGTAAAGATGGTATGTGCAGTAAGGTAAGGCTCTGCCTGCCTTGGTTTTGGACTGTAGGCTTTAAAGTCATGGTCTGGAGTACGTATCTGAAATGGATCTCTCTTTTACAGAATATCTTCCAACTGCTGAGACACAGAAGGGATGGAGGCACTTGAACGACGAGATCATCTCTTGAATTCTCAAATGTGTACGCACACCCACAGCTGCATACAGAGACTCAGAGAAAATCATTTCAAGAACCATGTCACATGGCTTACAACACGTACTTTATTGTAGATACACATACATAAAGGCACTCCTTCAAATTCAAGGCTGTCAGGAGAACCACAACACAGGAAATGACATTACCACAGTACAGTGATTAAACGATAAAAGACTTTCACCATCATATCATTTCATTGGACTGAACAGATATGTTGGATGTATTGGAGGTGACTGCCAGCTTGGGACAGGACAGAAGACATTGACATAGGAACAAGATTGATCTTGATATTCAAGATGACAAAGTTTGGGGTAGTGATGTCTGATGGACCCTGGTCACCCTCGTTGTTAACATCGCACCAGCATTGCGATTGGTCCAGGTGACTAATTCATGTCATGTGACTGGTCACAAGACAAGTGTTTACAGACCTGAGTTTAAAAAACAAAAGACTGAACTGTGCTGCTGGGGAATGTGGCTATCACAGAGATACAGCATGTTAGTTTGAAGAAAGGCGAACCTTAGCAGTCTAAACACTATCCTGACATTAACACATGCACATACACCTGTGGGGCTGAAGGTGCTCTCAGAATGTATCCATTTCTGATAAAAAAACAAAGCAAAAACCATTACTACATTTCCCACTTGGACAATCAGAGTGAGAGAGGGAAAGAGAAAAAAACCTTTATAGACTAATAGAAAAGAGGGCAAGAGAGAACGATCAATACTTTCCATGCTTTTCTACACTAATTTATCTGTTACCTTTCTATTGTTGGTAATGTATATGTACTGATTTTCAGTCCTTTAGCTGAACTTTTTTGACTTTTTTTTAGCTGAAGGTTTTTTATTTCTTTTGTTCTCTCATCTGTCTTTTATTTTCCAAAGCAGTATTTGATTGCCCAGATGGAGTTACTGCATGATGTTGGGGAAAAATCAGTGGAATTGGACAAAAGATTTTTAAATGAGGTATAGAACGGTGCTTTCAGCGCTTTCTGCAGGTGCAGATTTTGTGTGCGCCTGCCCATTACTAATTTGTGCTCTGTGTGGGCGCTGACTCTGCACATGTGACTTACGTTAGACTTGCATTAACAGTGTTAAAAGTGTAAAGCACTTGATTTAGGAAGCCAGAGCTTTTATGTGTGTGTGTGTGTGTGTGTGTCAGTGTGTGTGTGAGAGAGAGAATATTGAGCTGGATGGTTTGAGTTTTGGGCTGTCATGCCCTTATTGAGCAGTAGATGGCTCTGACCACACAAGAAGTCATCTGCCATTGATGTCATTTTAAAATGGTGTTAATCTGTTTTTACATGTTTTACGGTTTACTTACTGTAGCGCAGGCGCATACAAAACTTTCACACCAGACCAGTCATGACATGTTTTGCACTTTCTGTTTGATGTGTGAATGAATTTGTAACAACTGACAGCCTGCCAATTTCTGTTCTGCACCGTTGAATGTTCTTATGAAGTTTCTGTATCTTTTTTTTTTATTGATTGCAATAGACATAACTGAGCAAGCAATGAATAAAACCTGGATTTGTGTTCTGTTGATTACCACAGCTGTCATATATAACAGTCATGCTGGTTATCATGGGATTACAAGTCATGTGAAAGCTCTCTTCATTCTCTTACCATTTGTATGACTTCTAGTGGATTTTTAGATGAGACTTTTCTCTGTCTGTGTGTAAGTCTCCTCCCCTCTCTCATTCTTTATCATTCTCTGTCCGTTTGCTATGGTCGTGTTCTTTATCTCTTTATGAATGATACTTTAATTTATTTGAAGATGATATTACACAAATATCTCTGTGTACAGTATTTTCAGCAGTGTGAGTTTTTGAGTAATCTTTTCAAATAAGACAAAAAAATACATTAACAAAGTAACTCTGTGGTCTAGTATGAACTAAAATAAGCAATGTGGAATACATACTGCAAATAAAAAACTTAAATCAAGACAAACAGCATACCAGGAGGGTATTTAAACTTGAAACATACAGTTGACATGGAAAAATGTAAAAGCAAAATGTTTGGTAATGTTTGTCATAGCATTATAATAAAATGTAACATATTCTTTTAAATAAATTGATTTATTGACTCGACTATAGTATGTGTGTCTGTGAACTTTGATGTCTAGATGGCTTTGTGAACAATTCTAAATCGGTAAATCATACAGTCAGAGGGGGAGGAAAACAATTGAAGTACAAGGATGTGGACAAGAGGTGCCAACACAAATAATTGAACAGCCTTATAAATTGTGAAGAGGTTTAGTAACAGTAGTATTGACTTCTGTAGGTCAGTATGCCGCTGACCTTCACCCCAGTGATCTTATCAAGCACTTAACAATTAAAGAACAAATGGGACCTGAAACGCAAGATGGGCTCATTGTGTCATTCATCAGCTGCGTAAGCGTAAAAGGCTGAATTCTGTTCAACATACTAAAATAAGTACTCAGCCTGATTATTGTAGCAAAAACAAATGTATAAGTAAATGCACAAATTTACACAGGATGAATGAGGGCTACAAAGCTTTCAAATCGTCCAAGTTGTTCTTTAGTATAATCATTTTTATTTTGAGAAAAGCGAAGGGACGAAGAAAGACTTTAAAGTTCATTTACAAAATAACAAAAAGAAGGGGGGTTTAAAATCTGCTTTCCTGTACCATTTTGTACGTCGTAATCTTACGTCATCAGAGAGCGCAAAACACCGTCGCATGTAAGCGCCGTATTTCGTTATCATTCACCTGCGGTGTTTTCATTGTGAATGTGAACTCTCTTACAGAACATTGCAACACTACATTTTGTCCGCGCATGTAAGTATACTCGTTTCCAGTAATGTGCGTTGTTTTTTTACATTATTATCGAGTCCCGTTGAAAACAAATAACCAGACCGGGCTGGAGTAAGACAGATGCTTTAGCGCCAATCAGCTCTGCAGCATTTTACATCGCTCTTTACCGTTATGTATGGCTCATTAAATACCCGAACCACAGATGCACCGACACTTATTTCTTCTAGTTAAATGAGTCTGTTCGTTTCTATTTGTTCCATAAAACTGAACTGGATAGTGTGACTAGTATGACGACGTATTTAAAGTGATGTCAAACGCCTGGTGTCCTTGCAATATACGCAAGCAACGACAGAGTAAACAAACAAAATATTTCAGTAGAGAACTGGTGCATTGTTAGTCATCTGAGTGCTCGGTCATAATGTGTAGAAACAGATTTGTATAAAAAAAGTGAAATGTTTACTTGTTCGTGTGCATGTCTTACTGCTAAATCTTATGCGAAATAATTGTTTATAGGGGTATTTGGGGGTTAAACACATAATAAATTAGGATTGTGACAAATAGACTAAACCCCTTTTACAGAGCAAATGGTTAAATTGTGAAATATTTGTGCTGGTCAAAAATGGTAATATTATGCTTTGTGGACACTGCTAGTGATACTTTGTCTCCTTGTTTTACTTCTACACACCCGAGCTACAAAACTTGCAAGTTTGCATGACTGATTTGGGAATCTAGGTTATAAAGCACCTCCGGGAGCGTCTGTGTGCCTGAACAGAGTTGTTTGTCCCCTACATAACCCACATCCTCTTTTTCTTAAAAAAAAAAAGCTTTTCCCTAATGAGATTTTCCTTAATGCGATTTACCCTTTAGTTACCCTAGTTTTGCTGTCATAAACTGCAGTGCAGTTTTAATACAGCCAAAGTAATGTAACCTCATGTATTATGCATCTTGGAGGGTCGCAGGTTGAGGTTTTCTTTCAGTCTGCTGGGTAGTGAAATTTGAAACGAAACCGATGGCTCACTGTCATAAAAATGGGTAGTGCGCTACAGTATTTATATGCCGTCAACTGATATGCGGTAATATGAATACAGGCGACCTGAACGTTTTTCGAAGTGTTAACATCGAAGTGTTAGTGCAGTTTCACAGTGTTTTGATTTCCCAGTGGTTAATTTGTTGGTGTTTGTGCTTGGTTCCAGATACATTTTAGTCTATTATTATAGAAATGGTACTAAAATGTAATTACTGTTTATGATCTCGTGTGATAAATGTCTCCACCTGCTGTCGATGGAGGTCAGTGCGTGTTTTGAGAGAGTTGCAGACGGTAACTGAAGAGCGTTTAGAAGAATGGAAAGCGAAACCTAAAGCCACCTGATCCGAGTTCCGTCCTCGCTCCCAAATAGCTACATATCGTCTTTGCGTTTTGTTTTCCTTTCTCCTTTATTGATAATGATTTAGTATTGCAACATTTCTATTAAAACTAAAGTCTAGACGTTTTAGCATTATCTTCAGTGAAGTTTTTTTTTAACAATAAAGACGTACGGGGATGACATGTTGTTAAAGGTCAGATACACTGATCTATTTCCTTTTAATTTTGATCGAAAAAGTGTTTAATTTATCAGTCAGAGCTCGAATCTTTGATTCATTCACACTTACTAAGAACTGACGTAACGCTGATTACACTTCGTTTGTTTTTGTGGTACGTATGTCTTTTGAACGTCACCTATAGTGAACTACAAATCCGTGTAAAATATAAACACTTTAGATGCAAGATTGCTTCAAAATAAATATTCGTCTCCTTAGGCCCTTTTTTAGTGCTATGCTAAATTTGTATTTGCATTCTTTTGTAATGCCTGCTAACCTTGTTTTTAATGTTTGCTGTGTAAATCCATTGAAAATGATGTATATGCTGTTTATTTGCCTACTGTGGTGTCAGTGCTGTAGAGTCTTAATATACCAACACGAAATATTCTCATGGTACAGTGATTCACAAAACCATAGAACAACACCATGCAATTTTTAACTTGGTAATAGGTTCACTGACACACTTTCTATGTAAATATTTTCTCTGTTTCGTAATTTTAAGCTTTACTAATCATTATGTCTAATGTGTTTCTATCTCTTATAGCTTACAATAAGAGAGAATGCCTCTATAAGGCCCTCTTTCCTCTAATACCCATGGCATCTTTCCCTTACCATAAGGATCCACAAATTACTTAAATTACTTACTGTGCCAGAAATAAATTGGGTGTGTTACAATAAGCATGAATAATTAAGCGGTGCCTCCTTAACCAGGTTCTCAAATGACAGTCTCGTTTGATGCCAAGAAATGTGCACACAGGATTTGTGTGTCTGCATGCTGTGACAACATAACATCAATTGTGCACTTTACATTTTCTATCATGGATTATTCTGATGTTCTCTATCCCCCTTGCAATTTCAGAAGCAGTGCATAGACTTGCCACCCAGTGACGTTACATTCAACAGACACCAGAGGTTCATTCTAACGTGTGTGTGCACAACCACCAGCCGGCACTTCATCCATGCCCAACACGACACCCCCACCCCTGCGCTATGAGCAGAGGTAGAGGGTTTCACAACGATTATCAGCAATTCTCCTTTCCACCCCACCAGGGAAGACCTCGTTTTTATTCCCCGCCTCATCCATCCACCAATCGCCCGCGGGGCCCTCGTGTCCCAAGCCCCAGCTCTGTATCTGGCAGGCATACGAATCCTTCCTATTACTCTTTCTATCCTGCCAATCCTGGTGTGTATCCACGTGACCCTTCTTTTCCCCCTGCTCCCTATAATCCGCCCCAATGGACATCCCCTCAGCATGGCAGTGATCAGATCTCTGGCTCCAATGGTGAAAGCTTCCGAAAACACCAGGTGCAGTTCCTGAGGGGGGAAAGTTCACAGGCCCCGCAGTTCAAAGAATCCCAACGGCGAGGGTTGCAGGCTTCCACTGGAGGGGAAGAGGGCACAAATAGGCCTATCCAGTACCAAGCAGGTTATCGCAACTTTAAAACAAACAGTGGTGATTTCGGAAGAAGAGAGGGCTACATCCAAGACAGAGCAAGTTGGCAAAGGGAACAGAACCTTGGATATATATCTGGACCTAAGAAAAGGTCAGGGTGGAATCACTCAAACCAGAAGGGGCAGAATTATCAGAATCTAAATCAGCACAGTAAGCACCATTGGAATGCACCGGTAAATGTGTCCAGTCTGTCCTTAGATCTTCATAGTCTGTGTTTGGGTGACCGGGTAAAAAGGCCACAGAACTCTGAAACCTTATCGTCCTGCAGTAGCTGGGTTAGCAAAGTTTCCAGTTCGTCTGGCACAGGCAGAGACACTCTGTGTTTCACCTCTGAGATCCAGCAACAGGTTCTCTCTTTTTTGACGTCACTTGGGCCAGACGAGACCATTCAGGCCAAGGTCTTGGCCAAAAAACTCCATCTGCCCAAGAAGATCATTAATCAGGCCCTATATGCCCTCTTATATTCAAAGCAGGCAGTGAAGCAAAGTGACACTCCTCCTCTGTGGAGACTTAGTAGGGAAGACGACTGTGAGTCCACCAAAGGGAGAGACAGAGCACAGTCTTCAAGGGATACTGAGAAAGAACAGGATCTGAGTTCATCCATAAAGCAGGAGTCTAGAGAAGATCTCACCAGCACTAACTTAGAAGGGCAGACCTTTGTTGAGGCTAACAGTGATACTAGCGACGAATTGGGGGACTCTGAAGACGACAGTTCTTTGGGACAATTTCTTGCCGACCAGCGTCAACCAACGCTTTTACCTACGCCGCAGTCAGTAAGTTTATCATCAATGGCGGATTCTAAAGATAGCAAAGAGCAGATTCTACAGTACCTTTATGAAGCGGGCAAGTCCATTGCACTTGTGATTGCCAAGAACCTGGGCCTGCGAAGTGCCAAGCAAATTAATCCCATGCTCTATGTCATGGAGAAACAGGGGGATGTGAGACGCAATGCAGAAGTTACGCCTCCAACCTGGGAGCTTAGTGCACATCGCCGGGAAAAGATGGACCGCCAGCGGAAGGCTGCTGCACCCGTAAAACAGGAAGTGAACATTGCTGAGATGTTAAACTCACCAATACATGTGGCTGCTGTAAAGTTGGAAGTGACTGGTGGAAATGTAGGGTTTCCAAGTGGCACTAATGAGTTTACAACAGCAAAGCTGATGGACAGGAGTGAAAATCCAGTGGGCATGTTGGCACAGAAGGACGGTGTTTTTGGTAACATCTTGAATGATGTACCTAGCCTTGAGCCTATTTTCCCCAACTCCAGTGATCAGTCGTCCTCTACCCACCCACCTCCTTTTCCTCATCAGTTTCCTAACTATCAAGGAATGGCCAGTAATGGAGGAGAACGCTCGCAGTGGGCGTCTGATGATATTCCAGAGTTCCTAAACGCAATCCGTTCAGAGGTTGCAGTTTCATTGGCTGCCCCCCCTCCCCCAGCACAAAGTCTGGAATCAAGCAGATTGCAAAAACTAAGGGAGGCCTGCAGTAAGAACCCAGTTAGTGGGCTGATGGAGTTTGCTCAGCACCTTGGATACAATTGTGAATTCCTTCTCTTGAACCAATCTGGACCCTCGCATGACCCAAGGTTAGTTAGAAGGTTTGTGTTTTTGGACAGATTTGTGTTTGTTTGTTTGTGTTTCTGTTAAGACAGTCTTTTAGTATTTATTTGAGAAGTGTGTATGTTTGACAGGTACACACAGTTGTAATTTAATTAAAGAAGTTGTGAAACTTTTAATGAAAGTGATGTCACAGGATTGATGTTTGTGGATTGGGGTTTGTGTTTTGAGCATTAGTCAGATAAGTAACTACTATTTAAGTAGTTATTATTATTAGTCAGATAAGTAACTACAAATAAGTAACTACTCATTTACTCTTTATTTTCAAAATACATGTTAAAGTTTTGCTGTTAATCACTTACCAGGTTTCGGATGCAGGTCATGTTGGATGGTCGCAGGTTTCCACCTGCTGAGGCCTCGAACAAAAAAGTGGCCAAAAAAGATGCTGCAGCCATAACTCTGAAGATTCTTTCTAGAGAGATGGATGGAGGAGGTGCAGATGAGGAAGAGGAACAGGGCACTGAGGGAACTGAATCAACCACACACTTGGCAGATGATACACTAGTATGTTTGACGTTCTTGTAACAGACGTTGCATGATACTTTATCAACTCTGATAATTTTATCTGTTACAGCCTTTCATTACCTTTTCCCATAACCTATGTTCCTCTTCCTATTGCTTCTAAAGGGTGGTGCAGATACTCCACCTCAGGCTCTGGCCCGGTCTCTTCCTGGAGGAAAGAATCCTGTATCGGTCCTGATGGAGTACAGTCAACGCAGTGGGCATGCCATCCAGTTTATCAACACAGGACAGGAAGGGCCCCCCCATGATCCACGGTAAAATAAACTGTGAAAGGGTTTAAGTCACTTTATTTCTGGTATAGAAGTTTATATGCATCTCATCCTGAAATATCTCCATTTTCAAGGTTTTTCTGTCAGGCTGTCCTTAAATTCTCCAGCACAATCTCACATTTTCCACACACCTTCTGTGCTTCTCTCCCTTATTTCTCACTGTCCTCTACTTTTGTAATTTCCTATCTCCCCTTGGTACTGTTACTTTTTTTGTTGTTGCTCTTCCCTCCCTCTGTGTCCTTAATTCTCTTCGTCCTTAACCTTAAAATGACACTGCAAGGTATGAAACACAATATCTATTAATAGCTATTATGCAAGCTATTAGTGCCTGTGACTTATTGTTTTTGTCTTAATACCTCTTTCTTGTCCATTTCCCAGCTTGTCTTGTATTTCTTTTCATATTCATTTCCCCATATTGGGTTTGTGTTTGGGCTAAAAAAATATTAGCTGAAGTAGTAAGCAATTTTCCTTTGGCATCAAGCAGAATCTATATCAGTTCCTTGTTTTTGCACAAGTATGCATTGCAGACGTATAGTACTGTGCATCATTAAATCTTCACAATTAATAGAAACAGAATCCAAATAATGATATGGTCTGGTACAAGTATAAAAACAACTCAGAGATTTTAAATAAATGTGTAGTCTTCATGCTGCATGCTGTGTAGTTTAATTATAATGTGCATTGAGAATGCAAAGCACTCCAGGTTAACGTTTTCACTCAAACAAAGTTGATTTACTTTTTGAATCTAATTTAAGCAGTTGTACAATATGTAATATAACTTGATGACACTGGAGCTTTTCATTTAAGTAATAAAATTCAAATATTTAATAAAAAATAATTAATTACTGTTACAATAATACGGATTCATTTTCACCTGGGTTCAATTGCTGAATGTAGTGTCTCAGTTTAATTTATATTTTCATTTAGGAAAAATCTCATGTGTGAGGTTACATAAGTAATAGATCTTTGTTCCTACAGTATAGGAAATAGCTGGTTTCAGTATCTAGAAGTATGCATAATGTTCTTTTATTGGTGAAGCAAATCCTGTGTGATTAATGTGTCCACTATGTTCTCAGTTTCCCCTCAGTGCATGTCCTAATGAGCTCACTTTTCCTCGTCTTATTCTGCCTTCATGTGAACCATTGAGTTCCTTCATGTGCTGGTGTAATAAACTCGGCCTGTAGTGAAAAGGAGACTCTGTTTCTGGAATTTACATAAATAAAGCAAAAATGCCAAAATTAATTACAGTTGGTTGGAAATAAAATTACATTGAAAAAACAATGTCCACTGTGACTTCTTTTCCCCACAATTCTCTGCTGTTATTTTACTTCCTGGGTCAGGTTTATGTTCCGTGTGATGGTCGGCGAGCGACTCTTCACAGAAGCCTCAGCGCCCAGTAAGAAAGCAGCGAGGCAGCTGGCGGCAGAGGAGGCTGTGAAAGAACTAATGGGAGATGGACTGCTGCATCTTAAGGTAATGAAAGAAAGACAACAGATTA
Organism: Botia almorhae; assembly: GCA_036877575.1. Taxonomy (NCBI): domain Eukaryota; kingdom Metazoa; phylum Chordata; class Actinopteri; order Cypriniformes; family Botiidae; genus Botia; species Botia almorhae. The sequence goes on along the minus strand of JAZGTJ010004291.1, from coordinate 11,618 downwards.
CATTCACTGTAGAGAGAGGCATGATGACTGTACAGGAGGCAACAGAGAATGATGTTACAAAGATAGAGACTAATGTATTAAATTAAAATACAGTCAAATTCTGTATGGAATTTTGTAGTGTATTCTGATTTAAAGGTAAATTTTCCAGTGTTTAGGTAGCTTGCATGATGAGGCTTGTTGACATTTCTTAACATCAGTTATAATCATAATTTATCAATTAGTTTCCATTTAATGTTATTCATATATGTATTTGCAGGAAAAGAGAGAATTTATATATAGATAAATTTATAGATTTATAGATATTGAGATGATATCAAATATCGATCGATTTGCAACTATTGCAGAATTATTAACTGGATAATGAAAACTCAATCTTTTATTTCTACATTGTTTAAATTCAAATGTTTACTGTTGAGTCCTTAGCATAAAGTTCCATAGAGAATGCATGTTCTAGATGTTTTATAGATTAAAAAGGAAAATAAACAGACAGACTGCAGAAATTATTTTTGCCCAGAAAAAAATGTACCCTGTTATGTTGGTGTTTGTGATTCTATTTCATTTTTAATGTAGAACTTCAGTTATATGGTTACTGTAATACACCTATATTCTCATCCTCTTAGTTTTCTGACTTCACTACTTTGACCTCCACGCAACTGTGTTCATCGCTCCATGTTTATCTGTATGCTGCTTGATTGAACACAATTTCTCTCTTCCAGCCTTCAGGTAATTTTTGCCCGCTGAGTGAAAGCGAGTCCCAGCCAGCAATGCCCGCGTGCCCCTTGCTCCCCCCTTTGACGGCAGCAGAGCTCCAGGCAGCCCATGAAGCAGGCGTGGGTGACCTCATCAACCACCTGAACAACAATGCAGTGTCTGGCCTGCTGGAATATGCCCGTGCTCGTGGCTTTGCTGCAGAGATCCGCATGGTGGGCCAGTCGGGACCCCCACACGAGCCCAGGTACACACGCTCTCACCTGGTCCCTTTCCTATCTTTATGTTCTTATTAAAGAAGCAGCAGGATCCTCACCTCACTGCTTGACTCCCTACAGCTCTACCACACAATAAAAAAGATCAAATGTCACACACATTTACCTCTCTCTCTCTCAATGTCTATCTCTCTCTCAGGTTTACATACCAGGCTAAACTGGGAGGGCGATGGTTTCCTGCTGTGTGTGCTAGTAATAAGAAGCAGGGGAAGCAGGAGGCAGCAGACGCCGCGCTCCGGGTGCTTATAGGAGAGGCAGAGAAAGCAGCACGTACTGGAGAACTCACACCAGAGGTAAACACACACACTCTGTCTCATTCACAAGGATATTTTTTGTGCAGTTATATTATATCAGTAGGTTGTTACAGTTGCCTTGCTTTTTACAGTTGCATTGTAGCAGCTTGTGTGGTTGCAGGTGTGCATTTATTGGCATTTTAGAATGGCCAATAAACAACTTTTTATGAAGTTAGAAAACCGAAGTTATTAAGTTATATATGCATATAAGTGGATATATGCATATGTAATTACTGGTGTGTGTGTGTTCCAGCTGCCAGTATCAGGCAGCACGCTGCACGATCAAATCGCCATGCTGAGCCATCAGCGTTTTAATGCCCTCACAGCACGCATCCAGCACAGCCTTCTGGGTAGGAAGATTCTGGCCACCATTGTGATGAGAAGGGGATCGGACAGTCTCGGAACAGTCGTCAGCCTGGGGACGGGTACAAACAAACATACACGTACACAACAGACACAAACAATATGACGCATTAAAGACATGCAGTAATTGTTAATGCTTTATGCATGAAGGGAACCGCTGTGTTAAAGGAGAGGAGCTCAGTCTTCGAGGGGACACAGTTAATGACTGCCACGCTGAAATCATCTCCAGGAGAGGCTTCATCCGGTATCTGCTTTCAGCGGAACTTCCCATAATTCATTTCTCTCTCATTCTACCACACTTGCTGTCTCGTTTTTCAAGATGAAAATCTTATTTCACTGCAGCTCATCAATATTGACCGTGTTCTGAAGCTGTTATTGACTTACAGAGTGTCTGCTCTCAGTTTTCTAAGAACAGGCTGTTTTCTTGTGTTATCTTAATTTTTCAATGTTTTTAATTGCTATGACAAATTTACATTTACATTTACGCATTTGGCAGACGCTTTTATCCAAAGTGATTTACATTGCATTATGCTGTACGTTGTTTCTAAGTATGTGCAATCCCTGGGATCGAACCCATGACCTTGGCGTTGTTAATGCCATGCTCTAACCACTGAGCTACAGGAAAGCTCAGTTACAAATAACGGCACGTTTAAATGGCTAAAGCAGTAAAGAAAGAGACAACTGTGCAAAGCAGTAAT
>JAZGTJ010004290.1:0-31475 GCA_036877575.1 Botia almorhae | reverse complement strand
AGTCAAGTATTAATTGCTGTTCAGACTTGGATCGTTTCCTAGTGTCACATCCAGCCGTGGAAGAACCTCGATCGCTCTATTCAGCTTTGGCCTGCAGAGGACAAAAAGCGACGGGAACTGCTGTTTAAGTCATTTAACGTGACCACATTGGCTCAGTTCAAACCGATGCAGCTTGTGATAAATGCACTGAGGACAAATGGTTTGCATTCAATTCATCATTGTCTTCTTACAGTTGTAAATTCATTGTAATGCGCGGGGACGAAGGCGTCCCCCGGCGGCGCTGGACACAATATGGATCTTGTAGATGCTCCGCCTCGCTTTGCTCCGCACGCACTCATACACACAGAACAAGGCCAGCGCTGTTGTTTTGATTCAGGAGATATTTCTGGAGTTTGGTGCAGCTAAGTGGACGATACGGACACATTTACCTTCAGTGTTTTGTGTTGCTGTTGTTGTTGAGTTTTTATTAAAAAGTTGCACAAAGTTGAAGGCTTTGAGGACAGTAGAGGTTTACAGAAAGTACAGAAATGATGCGTATGCCGTAAAAACATAACAAGACACGCAACTTTCTCAAACCTATTTCCTAAGAACATTTATTTCTAAAAGCTCTGAACATCACGGTACTTCATGTGTGTTAAGGGTGAATAAGCAAAGTTAAAATAATGAACTTAAGGAGAAAAACAAACTTTTATGTTTCATGGCAGGAAATAACCCTTGTTAGCAAAAACTACCCTATTCAAACAGTGCTCATGAATATTAATGAGGAGTGTTCCTCACGTACGCTGTATGTTCTGCCAGCATCAGCTTTCACTTTGAGACTTTGATGTTTTGCATGTAAGAGCAGCAGAGATTCAGGACTCGCTTTGATAATGTAAAACTTGACTGTTCAACATTCAATGTTCAAGTTAACAATGTTGCTCTTTTTCATGGGAGAGAGAGAGCTGCTTGTACTGAGCCAGACACCCTCACTACAACCCTTATGTATACCAGGAATGAAACACAAGTTTATACTGCCTATTTTTAAACTAGTATAATTACATGTAAGCAATATCTAACAATAAATGGGTGCGTACATCACATGACCTCACTATGCAATCACTATAGTGAATTCAGTGAATGGTGTCCATTTATTAATGTATGATACAAATATGTGTAGTGTAAAATAAAGTCATTCAATACAATGGGAATTAAGTCAATATGATCACATTGCATTGTGGGATACCTCGCCTCAAACAGCCAGGCTTTTGAATAAGTCATGGGTTCAAAACAGACATATTGAAATAATGAAAGCACCAGGTGTGTTTCACTTTTTACTGTTCTTTCAGATTGGCATTTGACAGAAGTACTGGATGGTTTTGTGATTGTTACTGAACAGACAGTGGGTGCTCTGTGGTGGGGGTCTATCTGAGTCTGAGACAATGTGATACAGTATCTTTCTCTCTCAACATAATATAAGCTCAGAGCAAAAAACGGCTGAAAGAGATCAACAAAGAGTCTATTCACTCATTCACTCATTCACTCATTCACTTGGTCTGTTCTGGGCAAAGGTCCATACCAGTTAAACAGCATCTCTTATGTTAAGAGTCATTCGGGCAGTCTAGAACAAGCAGCACAACGGCCTCATTAAATTAAAGTAAGTGATATGAGTCAGATGAACTCATTCTTGTTGTTATTATTATTGTTTATCATGCAATGAGAAGTGAATCCCAGCAGCGTTGTTCACATCTGTGATTGGGTTTGATTGACAGCTCACTGTGTTTACCTCAGAGTCCTCTGGGCTTCGGCTCATGTCAGTGGATGTTGAAAGCCCCTCAGGATATGCTCTATATGAAACAGACAGGTCAAATCCATAATGCGCGTCGCTCGCAGATCACTCACTCACCGGCTGTCTGTTAAATGACAATGTGGATAATTAGCGTGGACATTCGCCTGCAGACCACAAACAAAGTAAAGCGTTTAATATAGAGGTGGCAAATCTTTGACAGAATAAATGTGTTTAATGTGTTAAACGTCTTGCCTTTTTTCAGTGCACAAGTTATAGCATCTGTAGCCAATTATATTTTCTATTTAGTCAAACATGAACTAAACGCATAAACAGCTTTGATAGATTATTGTATTGCATGTTTTGTCTACTTTTATATAATCTTCAGACATCTTGAGCCCTGCTGGAAGTTTGTTCAGGCCCCACAGTGGCCCTGGTCGTCTGGTTGAGAAACACTGGTTTAGATCTATGTCTGTATGCTGTGCCAGTGATGTCCAGTCAGGCCTGTCTGCAACGTTTTGCTTTTGCAACATTAAATCATATATAAATTTGGCTTCATTTTTAAATTGATGTCATTAGGTCTTGATGACTGATGGTGAATGAGTGTCACAAAATTGAAATGAGAAACAGTGAGTTGAAGCAAACCACATCTGATCAGCTGCTGGAAGCAGCTTTACTAAAGATCAGGTCAGAGGAACATGTTAAAATATTATTGATTACTGTTATTTACTATCACTTTTACATATTACTCCCTGGGACCGCACACATAAAGACAGTCTCAGCCCTTTTTGTCTCTACTCTCATTCAAGTGTGCAATGCCTGATCTTTCCTCTGCTGTCCTTCTTGCTCCCTCTGTCCATCTCTCTCTCCTCCTTTCTGCTCTTTTCTCAGCTCCGTGAGGCAATTTGGCACCATTGTCTCACAGGAGCAAGGTGAACCTTCCTGACTGCCCTGCTCAGATCCATTAGTGATGCATTGGGATCTCTCACTGACACACAATCCAATCATGGAGCAGACTCTGACCTTGCTGTAATCCCACTCCAGTAAGAGAGACGCCACCCCGGGCCTGGTGCACAGCCAGCCGAGGCCCTGCAGTGGACTGTGTCTCCTGAAATGAATTGGTCTCTATGGGCGGTATATAAACAACCTCTAGAAGCCTTTAATTTGGAGATCTGAGCCTTTTAGCTCTTAAATCTCAGCTTTTAGCAGATTAAATATTTAAAAGATGAGTATTTATTGTCTTTTTCTTCTGGAGAGAGACGTAGAGTCTGCTTGGCTTGTCTGTCAGTGTTTTGGGTGGTGTGTCTTTGATTCAGGACGTTGAGTGACAAACGATCAGAGGGAGTCCTAAATCACTTTTGTCACAAATCAATTTTCTATCAAATGTATTGTCACATATACACACAAGTTCAATGTCAGTCTGCAGTGGCTTTTTTTTACAAGCATGACATTGAAAATACATTCAATTTTAAGTCAACATAAAAAATATCGTTGTTCTTCATAAAAAATACACACATCATTGTTCTTCATAAAAATGCCTTGCTGCCTTGTCTTCATTATCTTTATTGACACTTGCTTCACATCTGAAATGACTTTCCTTTTTGGCTGACATCAGGAACCCCTCTTACTTTTTCTAATGGCTCTCCTTCAGTCGCATGACTCCACTCTAGAATGTAACGCCTATTTTTCACAATCAATTTCTGATGAATAATCTCAGGAGTTAGTAAGAAGGATTGTGATGTCAAAAACATCACGTTTTCTCCTGTCACTTTAAATGACTAGGAGGCTTTCTGTGCCAACTTCTAACATTGCTTCTTCAGATTAAAGACAGATGCGATACACATGAAGTATAGTTTTGCTGACAGCCTTGCCTTCTGTGCTTCCCACTACAGACTGCTGAAAAGATTACCCACAATCCCCCTCTGGAATCATCTTTGACTTTACAGACTGAATTGACAAGCGCCTTGTTTTCTTCCTCTTCTACGTTCTGCAGACTAAGAACACCAAGACAAGAAAGTATGGAAGTGGAAATCAAACGGATTCTCGTAAATCCTGGTTACAACAAATCCTGATCTAGAATTGGCCGCAACCCCCCGTCTTTCCTGGGCCCAGTGAGGTAAGGGCTGTAATACCCTGCCTTCATCCTGGCTGCTGAAACAGGCTCGATCAGGGAAACTCCCAGCACTTATCTGTGCTCCAGAAAAGACCACCCAAAAATGCCATATGATCCAGTTGTTTCGGTTAATGAAGCTGGGGAGAGAACACAGATCAGCTCAGATCGGTCACTACATCAACACATCGAGTGAGTGAAAGAAAAGAAACAGGCGGATATCTGTGACTAACATGAGCATTTTATTTGTAATAATTATTTACTTTTAAACACACTTTTCATTAGCAACTTATTTACAGTACAATAAATATTACCAAATAATCTTAATGAACACATGATCATTTAATTACATTCAAAGGCATCTATTATACATTCCTGTTATTATATGTATTATAATTATAATGTAAAATGGCAAGAGTTTCTGTTACTGTTATGATGCTCATTTTTGGGAAATGCTTTTTTCCTTATGTTTTATGATTCTCTGTTTACACTTTAAATATTCTCACTCTATAGTTAAATATAAGGTTATAGGTCAAGGTCAAGTCAATTGTCAGCCTAATGAGGTCATTAACATTTATTAAACATCTCTTGAATTATATGGATTCATATGGATTATGGATTATGGGTTCATAATAATGTCTGATTCTTCAATCCTTTCCTCACTATTTATCTTTATCTGCAGAACGTGCCATGTTGGCGATTAAACCAAAACTTACCAAGACATTTTATTTAGCATTTCATATGCAAGACTTCAATATCCAATTTTCTTTAACCTATGACATATCTAAGCATTTGAAGTAAAGGATCAATATCAGTTGGTGTAAGCGATCTACTGTCGAGATGTTAATAAATGAGAATGGATAGCTAACAGAAGCTCTGTGTCACTTCTGTTGTATTACAGACAGCTCAGAACTCCACAGATGGCATGAGGGAAAAACTCTATTTATTGATTGCTTGAGGAATTGAATTTATCACATTCATATTTATTCTCTTCTGTGCTGTGATGTATGATAACGGTGATCTATGTGATATTCCCAGTGGGTCTACTGAACCAAGTTCTGCCACATTTATTTAAATATTCATTCAATAATGGTGTGTTTCACTGAGGCTCCGAGCTGTCTTATCAGTCACTGTGTTGATAGCCCTGAATACCTTAGCAAGGCCTCTCATCTGTAGCGCTGAGTAATACATGTCAGTTTACAGAGGAACCGTAGAAGCTAGTTTTAAAAACTAAATGAGTACAACATCTGTCAAAGACCCTCATCAGGGAAACAGGAAATGGATGTAGCAAAGAAGCGTTTGGTAATTTTGCTCTCCAAACTATCTTTGTGCCTTGCCAATTTTCCAACCAAGCTACTGTCTTAACAAAAGCCTATACAGTCATTTTTGGTTCTAATGTGTATGCTAGGCTACTCTATATGTGAATATGCTACACAACACAAAGATAGTATTTAAACCGATGCAAAAATAAACCACTCCAATTCAGCCGAGATGCGGGTCTATGCTGCAACCATAGAGACACAGTTAATGATAAACATTCACTAAAAATGCATCAGTGAGTCAATGCTACTCCATTACATTATAAACAAAGGTTACAGTTGTGTTACACATGCTAATCCCCTTGTCTGATAATTGTACACCTGCAAATGTTAGTGTTGCATACTACCGTTTACTGTCTGCAATGTGGCTTCCAGGAGACTGAAGCCGAATACCTGAAAATCCAGTAGTAAACATTACAGCATCGGGCAACAAAGCAGCTTTCTCTGTCTATATATGTCGGATATATTAAGTAAATAGATGCCCATTCTAAATGGAAAGAAAGCAAAATATAGCACATTTTTTAAGGTTTTCTGCCTGTGGGAAAGAAATTGTTCTTAAAACAAGTGTTTCTTTGTGACTTTAGTAAGAGCACAGAAGTTTCTTTTTGTTGTACAGTAATTCATTTATAATGAAATCTTTTGATATTGGACCTTAAAGGTACACCAGCCGCAGAAATCCCCAAAAAACACTTTTAACAATAACAGAAGAACTGTAACAACAATCATCGCTCTGCGCTTAACAGTTCAGGCTACATGGAAGCCTCTTTTAGAAGCAGAAAAATCAATGTTTAATTTTCACTCAGCTCTTGTTCTGAGGGCTTGCCCTTCTATACAATCTCTTCAATAAAATCAACTAATGTTTCAAACTAAGAGCGTGCTTTGTGGGGGTGTTTTGAAACTTTCATATTTTATATTCCTATAACTAGAATCCTTCCTACATCAATATGTGCTCTAGAAGGTTCTACAAAATTGACATTGCATGTAGCAAATGATTTAGAATCAAAGACCAATTACAGGTTTTTCAAGATCTTTGTTGGCATGACTGAAGTTCAGTTAAACAGACAAACATATGCTATGCTGTAACATTGTTGGGTGTCCTACCTAATTTATTCCGCTTCATTTTACACGTCAGACTTTTGTTTTGAAATTCATTTGTGTGGTGCGTCATGTCTTTGCTCACTGACCGTATCATGATTGAGTCCAGATGAGTTTTGTTTAATCGTTGTTTAATGCAAATTGTTTTACACTTAATATAGCCATTATTCTATCAGCAAGTGAAACGAAGTAACATGCATTTTCCCTAAATAGTCCTTGCAATTTATTATAAAGCTTTTATTTTATCTTCAGTTGTACAGAAGACATTATAGAGATGGACCACTCATCTGTGTATTAGATTATCTACATGTAATATATGTAATATCCTACAGAGTATAATATCTATATTGTAGTTATTAGTAAAAGACATTCCTTAGACTATATTTTCAGTAGTCCCGCCCTTTGGTTAAAGGAGCCAATCACTTTTCAGATGCATTATAAAGGCTGTAGGAAAGTGGCGTCTTACAATCAAAGTAAGAAAGCCTGCTTGTTTACTTTAGAACAGTGAGTCTCATTCAGTGCCGAAGCATCTGCTAGCATTAGCACATACAGAATGTCTCCCTCATCAGCTCATTACAGAGACTGGAGATCTGGATTGTGTGTGTCTGATAGGGAAGACATCCAAAATGTGCAAATGTGCTAGAACAGAAACGATGCTCTTGAGCGTGCATTGGCTAACCTAGCTACCTCATTTTTAAACAGAGCTACAAAGGCAAAATGTATGTGCAACACCTTTGACTTTATTCCAGATCTGAAATATGGTATTGTCATTTTATTAGTGTGTATTTTTGCAGATTTCCCCAAAGACAGGAGCTGTACTATGACTGGAAATATGTGCCAATATGGCCGCCAAGTAAACTGATTTGCTTTATTACAGTGACTTGTATGAATATGACAAATACTTAATATTTGAACATGCCCAGTATTAAAATGAGTCATTAGTAGACAAACGCAGTCCTTTTCACCTCACACTGCTTGCCATGAAAAGTCTACTGGCTGGCAATAAATTCTATTCGCTTTCAAACACGTGTAAATGAGCTGCACATGACTAATTAACAGCAAAATGATGCATTATGGAGACACACTGACTCCTCTGGCCATTTCTCTTCACCATCAAAATGATAAAGAGGCTACCAGAAACACAACTGTCCTTGTTTTTTAATGGGGGTTTATTGTTGTGTATTAAAATCTCCCCAATCAATCCTGGTCCAAGTCTAAATCCCACCCAAAGTCCTGTCAGAGCCCAATTTGTCTTCATAATTGCTTTTTAACAATTGCTGGCGCAGGATTTATGGTGGCTAAATGCTTTAGTGAGATACCAAATCACCAAAAAACACATTTATGGTGCATGTTCAGAAATGAAATGCACCAATGTTCAAAATGATTGTGACATTTTCTGCAGGTCAAGAAATGGGCTTTAATGAGCAGCTGTTATATGCTCTTAAAAGTCATGATCATAACCAAGAAGGATTTTTCAGACTGATGGCAAAGGAGAAACTTCTCACAACCTCCACAACAAACTTTATATTCTCTAATGTTGTCCAGTCTAAACTTCTGCAATCATCAGCCTCAAACCCACGTGACTCTCTTTCTTCCTCCTGAACATTCACTCTACACTTTTCTATATAATGAAAGCATACAGATAGAGACACAGAGCTTCAAAAAATCATGATTGAAGACCTTGACATTTGCTTCTTGTAGCAAATCTGAATATACACAACATAACATAACAACATAAACACGATTTGAAACAGATGATTCTCTGACTTGTTGGTCTGTTTCACAAAGTATGATGTTGTAGAACTTCCAAAGACTTTGAACAGAGCACAGTTTGTGTTTGTGAGTCATGTGGAGTCAGAACGACACAAGGGCGAGCAAATCATAACAGTTCTATTTTTGGATCAAGAACGTTTCTAATCTACAAAGACTCAAGAAACACCCAACTAAATACAGTTCCTGATAAGAAGAGAGTTCCCCACAGAACCTTACTTTTATTTAAGAAAGCACTGAGATCAATGACGGTGAAGTAAATTTATAAGATGGACTAAATCAATGAGGTCAACACAGAAAGACAAACATGTATCATCATTGTTACTCTGGACCGTTTTTCCGTCTTATGCATAATTATTAGGCACTCAAGACTGAATAGAAATAACCTCTATGGTAGCGCTATTTAACACTGTTTAACCATCGTTCTATGAATCGGCCCACTGCCAGCTGATATCCAATGGAGGGTTCATCTTTGCACTTTAACAGCCTCCACTGGTACTAAATGTGAGAACCACTTTATTATTAAAATAGAAAGTCACACTGCTTCAGGAAGTAAATCCTCTTTTTATAGACAGGACCCCTCTTGGTGTGCGTTAAAGGTTTATTAAGAGGTTTTAAGGTAATAAAGATCAGATTCAAACATAAATGAAGTCTTAGATCATCTGTGGAGAAGTATAAGTAAGGACATACCTAATTATTTCACCATTTGAGGAACCTGCAGGAGGCCAATTAGCGGGACCATAAGGCATTTTATTCCATTGTCAGAAATCATACCATTGTAACATTTTTTCCTGCTCATTCCGTGTCTAACAAAGTATTTCTCGTCTCACTTTTATGATACTTTTTGCTCTTTTTATTTAATTGGTGAAAATCTAAATGTCATAATTAATTTGAACTGGGGGACTGCTGTGGTAAAGCGGGGAATGACACAGTGTAAAGCTGTTTTGATTTTCACTGTATTGAGTGCGGGTTCGAGGAACGGACATTGGGTAAAACAAAAACAGCAGCAGCTACCTAGACTGAAACTGCCAGTTGTTTGTTCTCCAGAGACTCACATAGCTTAACACTTCAGTAATGATAAATATAGATGACAGCGCGCTGCTGTGTGACTTAGCCCACAGATTAGGTTAACCACTGTTATTCTTTATTTTCTCTCACAGAGGTGAAATCTTACCTCAGAAGAGTTATATTTAACCTGACTTTTTCAGCTTTGTGAAACATGAGGCCCAAAACATGGACTGATAGACTGTCTGTGAGAGTTTGTGATTCAGATAACCTTATAAGAAGGTACAGCTATGCCGCCAAATTTTGCTGTTACACAGGATCAGAATTACACAGGAAATCCCTGATGACATCACCTGATTTTGACGGCCATCTTGTGTTAACGAGGGAGGCAGATGTGTAACACTCTTGTGTTCAGAATTAACAAAAAGAGACATTTACCCTGTTTTGCAACTGGTCTGATCTGAGAAAGCTGCAGGATACAAGCTCATTGCTAGTTAGCTATGGTAAATTAACAGTTCACACAAAATAAATAAATTAACATGCTTTCATTATTTATCTATTAATGACAAATCTTGTGAAACCATAGGAGTTTAAAAATTCTTTAAAAAAATGTGCTTTTTGGTTTGGAATGACACGAGGGTGAGTAAATGATGACAAGTCTTCATTTTTAGATGAACCATCCCTTTAAAACTGGCCTTTCAACTGGGTTTAAAAAACCATATGGGCTTTTTGTCAGTTTAGCCCAATTAAACTTGTCATGTTAGATGGCGCTGCACAGCCATCGAGCTGCCCGCTGAAAGATCTGTAAGGAACAGATTTATCATGGTTTGGTTATGTTACTCCATAAGCCATTTACGGCAATTATGAAAAATCCAAATGAGGATAATTTAAAAGTAATAACCAGAAACTGCAAATGCAATTTGAGTGCATTTTCTGAAATGGGAATTCAGTGGCTGAGAAAGCATTAATAAAACCTGTTTGTGATCTTGTTTGGTTTAATGTTGGAGATTTTAAATTTTTGCATCTCAGCAACACATGAATTTGTTGTGCAGTATTTTAGCTGCAGACAATTGTAACAATATAATGATAATGATAATGGCTTTTTAATAGCATAAACATGTTTTGGATGATGCAATCAATGTTACCACTGTATTCTGTTATTACGTTTCTTGTTGTATTAATTCTGCGTCAGGTTTATAAGCCATCTGATGCTTAGAACGAAATGACAAGGCAAACATTTACTTTGCAGGTGTGTGATTATCAACGGAGAGAGTCATTACAGTATTTCACACACCTGTATTTGTAAATGTTTGCTTTTAAATGTTCCATTATCACATAATAGCCACTTTAAGTAGATGACAATTGATTTGCTTAAAAGGGAATGTTTATTATGTTTATAATGTTTACATAATATGTGTCACAATCTGTTTACATAATCACCACAGGTGTCACCTTGCTGATGTCATACCTGTACATACAGTATGTCATACACAAGTTCTAGATTTCCACTTTTAAAGTTTCCATGATGGAAGTCTGTCATCAAGTGGTGTTTAATTGCACTTTGCCAAGTAAGACGCTGTAAATTCTTATTCAATGACAATATTCTGCAATAATGTATTGTACAGAACGTCTCTATCATTTCAGTGACCTATTATTAAAGCTAGCTTGACATAATAAGCGTTTTATATTCTACAATAATCAGTTACTCTTTTAATGAGACCATTAACTGAAAAACAAGCATGATAAATAACGCAGTGTAAAACTGCTCTCTTCTATTAGATATGATACGTGACATTTGTTAATGCGGGACGCTCAAATAATTTGTCAGCTAGTCTGTCGTGTCCGTTGCTTTGAACGTCCCCGCATGTTTCTGTGAGACCACAATCATTCTTTATTTAACCAGTCAGACAACCCAGAGAGCAGCTCAGGAGGAGCCTGAGACAGACGTCAGTGAAAGATCTCAGAAACAGAACCAGAACCAGAGGATCGGAACTATTGTGTAACTATCTGGAACTGGACAGTTACTTGAACTATTGTGTATTGTGCAACATGTATGTGCCAACTATAGAGGTCAATCAATCAAACTTTCAAAGTGAGTTTTAAAAGATCAACGTCATACCTAATCATTTACTGAAGAATGGTGACAACATCTGCGAAACATTTACACATCGAAACATCACCAAATCAGAGATCATGAGCGACAGAGCATGTAGAATACTAGACGTTTGCTAGAATCACAATAGTGAGAAATGATTTATTAACTGAATGTGTTTACAACTTGTTGAGTTTGAAGAAACGAGCATGATCTGATCGTCATGACAATGGCAGCGTTTAGAGTTGAATCAGCACTTCATCTAACTAACACATTTTTCTATAGTGTAACAACTTCAAAAGATTTGTTTTGGTAGATAAGAGCAGATAAACTACATTTACATTTGGGCAGACACTTTTATCCAAAGCGACTGACATTGCATTATACTACACATTGATCACTATACATTGAGTATGTGCAATCCCTGGGATCAAACCCATGACCTTGGCGTTGTTAACGCCATGCTCTAACCACTGAGCTACAGGAAAGCTAACAAATATCCTTTAAATGTTTTTGCATTCATTATTCCTGCAATGCACACTGCTCAGTTCAATTCTCCAGCCTACACTAAAGAAACATACTTACACATGCATGATTGTTCAGACTCTTGCTGGGAAGGAAATTTAGAGACTGGATCTCTGTGAACGTTAATTGAAGACCGCTCAGCTAGAGGAACAGTAGTGAGGAACATGGAGGAGCAGAGCCACCAAAGATTTCACAGAACTGAAGCAGCTCATTAGTGAGCAAGTCTGAGGAAACAGGGTGGAGTTATTTCTGTTATGGTCTTGAGATGTCACACCCACAAACCACCCACAGTTCATTCCCAGACCACCTTATGCATATTGCACACAAATGCTGACTGAAAGATATTTAGTAGGAAGTAAACAAGATATTTAGTAGCAAGTAAACATTAGTAGATAAGAAGCAGACTGTACATTCTGCTTTGTTGTTACTCTTATGTATAAGTTTTACTGTACTTTGACTGCACATTTTAAGGAATTTCTCCATGTGTTTTCCATGAAAATTGGTGTGGCTGTTTTTAAATATATTGTGGTGTAATATGCAGTATATCAGACAACGGCAACTGAAAACTGCATGTAAATACAATATAAACATAAGTGGGCGACACTTTGCAAGATAAACTGCACTGTGTATCAGACCTTCTGTCATTGCGTGAAAGGTTTGGCCACACAAGCACATCTCTGCTATGACTGCTTGAGTAGATGATGGATTTAATCGCTGGACTGTTGCAGTGATTTAAAATAAAGGACTTATAAATATTCACATTCTTCAATGTAATGGCAAACCTTTTTCTCTTTAAGTGCACAGACAAAACTAAAAACATTCTGATGAGAGTGCCGGTATGAAGAGAGAGTTAAGAGGATATTAAAACAATCGCTTCATGTTTCAGTAGAGAGGAACGCGCAGGCTAGGAGATAAATCGTTTCTGGGATTTGTAAGAACTGGCTCAATGATAATTCCCAGATAGTTAATTCCCAGTCCCATATAATAACAGTCCTAATGAGCTTCTAAGCCCTCTGGATCCCAGCTTTCAGCTGTCTGATGCTCTGGCTTGATCCTGGACCTCAGGAAGCTCAGGGGGGTCTTCCTAACGCTAATTACCTAACGCTAATTCCCTAAATACGCTCATCTACCTGATTCACGACTGGTCTACACCACACTGCAGATCAGAGAGAGAAATGAAGAGGACGGGTGACCTGGGCATCGCTTGTAACTAGCTACTGTACATCAGTTTGGACCATGATTTTGGAAGGTTAGAAGTTGATATAAAAAACAGGGTTGTGCATAAACAGTCACACTGTTTAATATGTCATCTTTGTTAGGAGCCCGGACTCTTGTTATGTCAGGAGTCCAGACTCTTATTTTAAAATGTTTTGTCTAATTCTGGTTTTCACCGTTTTCACTTCCTGTGTGTAATGAGTATCACCTGGTTTGTATGTAGAGTTTGTCGGTGATTGTTGGATTTTGGGTTACCTTGGATTGTTCTTGTTTCTTGTTTGTTGGATTCTCTTTGTGTTACGATGCTGTTGCATTTGTTGTTGTCCACATCTCCCACGGTTAGTGTGTGTTTGTCTTTGTTTATTAAATATCTTTTAGTGTTATCTAGTTTTTGTGTCGAGCTCCTCGTGTCTGGTCCGCAAACACTACCGTCCCCATAACAATCTTAATCTGTAAGTCATTTTTTTAATAATGTTGTAAAATTCATGTTCTATAATGGTGATGAAAATTACATTTGAAATATTTTTGGAATAATAAAACAGGCCAGTTCACTCGGTAAGCATCTTGGAGTGTTTCTAGGCAGCTGTTTTTTTCACTGAATGCAAGTACAGCTCATATTTTTTACTATTATCTTCAAAACTGTTTGACAAAATTGCATGTCAAGTCAGCAATTAAATTTGACAAAATGGTGTCATGCATGCTTCACACTCACAAACTATCTCCCATTGATTTTCACTATGAGAACAAATTTCCCAGACAAGCATGTAGCACGCTTTAAATGCCTACCTACATGGTGTCTTATTTTTAAGGACTGAGCTCCTGTAGAGGTAGCAGTTACTTCTATGACCACGTCCAGTCAACTAGCTTCAGCGAGCAGCCATTTTGAATTCTCTGAGAGCTCCATGCTCCCCTTTACTTCAAGTTCCCCACAGCTTCCCTCAGAAATGTCAGATACTCTCTCTAGCCCTCCGTCCTCCCTCCATCCACCCCTCCCTCTCGCTCCTCCATCCTTTCCCTGCTAACGAACCCGCTCTGTCGGGGCTTACCTCAGGCATCTGGGCTTAATTATTCCCTCCTGCCCCACACCTATGAAATGACTGCCCATCACCTCCCCTGGCACTGACTGGCAAATGTCTACGGGGCCATTATTTGTCAATCAAAACTCACTCCGATCACAAAATGCTGCCGTCTTCAGTGAACCATCATATTTGCCATTGAAAACTGTCAGTCAAAGTGCATTTTATTGATTCCTCTCATTTATTTTTAGCCGCTGATTGTTATTGTGTTTGTCCTGTGCGACTCCCACAGGGACAACAGGCCAGGAGCAGCACGAGTGCTGGGAAGCCAGGAAGTTTGTTGGCTGACATCTTAGATGATAGTGAAACAGTTCTGAACTGGGTCTTTATTTTGGGATGTGCCTTGGTGTCTCTGTTTGCAAAGCTTTTTGTGTTTACACTGAAACTGCTTTCTGCTATAGTTTTTCTGCAGTACTTGCTTTTTAGCAGAGTTGTCGACTATATAAAACAAAACAGTGAAGTGAAGCCAGAAGGTTATGAAAGCTTCACAGCTATACAAGTGTTCTTGTACAGTATTAAGTGTAACGTGTCCAAAACATAAAACGTAACATTAAGTAAAAACACTCATGTTAACTAGTTAGTTCACTAGTTAGTTGCTGTTTACATACACTGTAAAAAAAGGATGTGATCAATAAATTACTGCAACATGTTTTTTCATCGTCAAAACAACTGAAACATTTTCAAGGTTGTTATACGGTAAACACGATTCAACTAGATTTTTTAAGGTTTAAAAGAGTGAGTTAATATAAATTTACACTCGACATACTGTAGCTAATTTGCTAATACCTAAAAATGTAAGTAATCTGGATTACACTACCAGACTTTAGCACAGATTTACGTTACTGTGAGTTAGAGCCGGTGCGTGATGCTAATGTTTTAAAATCAATTTCAAAAGTCATGTAGTGTCATCCACTCAGAATGTGCCCAATTATACAGCCAATTCAAACAATGTATGTATAGATAAATTACATCAACATAATTCTTCCTTTGATTAATAATCAGTACATGTAAAAACAGACATGCTCAAATGTGGAAGTGGAACAAACAAAAGCAAACCTGGAACTTGACGTTATTTTAAATGCAGATGTATATACAAGTGAACCGTTATCAAGCTGAAGATTATAGATGGCGTGTAAACATTTGTCTGTTTGCTTCAAACAGCTGCTGTTGTCAACCAGTTAATTGGTTTGTTATGCAGCCAAAGCGAAAAGCTTTGTATGTGCTGTGTGTGTGTGCCGTGTGTGAGTGCTGTGTTTGTGTGTATGTGCTGTGTGTGTGTATGTGCTGTGTGTGTGTATGTGCTGTGTGTGTGTGTGTGTGTGTGTGTGTGCTGTGTGTGAGTGCTGTGTGTATGTGCTGTGTGTGTGTGTGTACTGGGTACAGTATACAGTAACGTCTATCTTTTCAGTATAAGTTATTGCTAATATACATGTGAAACATTTTCAAAGTAGACACTCACTCGCTCCTGAACTCCTCCGATGATCCTGATTGATCAGCAGAAGTTTTAATGATCATACGTTATGTTGAATAACCTTCACAAGTGTCTCGTACCGCAACACAAGCGCAACATTTCAGACTCAATTAGCTGCTTTGGGAGCACTGGAGATTTAATCACAGTATTTGAGTTAGCATCCATACTCCCACCCCCTAAACTTAATCCAGGTTATACAAATTTCCTGCTTATATATGCGACCCCCTGCAAGACACGTTCGCAAATCTGAAATGACAGATTAACTAAAAGCGATGACCAACTGCTGGCTCGCTGTCACAGGCTTTTCCCCAGTGGATTAATTTGTCGTGAACATTAGGGATATCATCCTTCAGGAGTGAGTATGAGAGCCTTCGGGTTGTCAAGGAAAGGGCACTGGAGATTTGCAAAGAGAGGAAGTGAGAGAGTGAGAGATGGATGTACGCACACTACCGCCTGGCATTAAACTTCAGCTGTTGTCTCTGAAGGCAGGCTATGAAACAGATCAGAGAAAACGTAGCAGTGAAGTAGTGACATTGAGATCAGTTTTGATTAGCATGCCATGCCACATGAGTGCCAGGCAAAGAAATCCCAAACTCCACCCGCCGAAACTCCACGTCTATCCCTAGGCTAAGTGTGGGATGTTGGGGTGGTCGTGACAGAGTTCATTGATTGGTCCGGGATGCCCCAGCATGCGGAAGTGCCATTGATCCAACCAGACTGACAGCTAATCCACCCACTCAGCTGCTGGGATAAACTAACAGTTTGGAAAAAACAATTGTGGGTAACTAAAATGGGCCACGTTCCCAACCGGTTGCTCGGATTTTATGGTTTGTGGAGTTCTGTTCAGCAGGACATTCAGATATAAATGTACCTGTTTAGCTATTCAGTTGCAACTGCTATTTCTATGGTCGTGATACTATTCTCAGATAAACGTCAGAACTGTGTGGTTTAACTTCATGTACAGAACAAGCACAACTGAAGTCACATGATCCGTGACTAATCGACACAGACCCAAGGAGTTGACTGGTGGCATAACTAATCGACTTGTCTGTGCAACCCCTATTGTCTACAGCTGGGAGTTCTGAGGTTCAAGATGACAGCCTGAAACACAATCCAATCACAGCCAATACAATCAAGGGTTAACCATGTAGCCCTTTGTAGACCACATAAATGTATTTTCTGTAGAGATCTTCAGTTGTCCCCATGGCTGTGGCAATTCCTTTGAATGAATCATGGAGAATGTATTAATGTTATTGATAAGAGAGAATGGATTAGCCAGAAAAAAGCACATTTACTAAAGTGACTCGCTGCTCACTCAAGTTTTACATTTGAAGAACATGTGCATTCCCTTGGAATCTGACCCATGACCTTGGCGTTGCAAGCACCATGCTCTACCAGTTGAGCTACAAGAAAGCTCACATTAGATATGGACGCTCACAAAGACCCAGAGTTTCCTAGGTTTGCAATGGGCATGTCCAGAACGCTACATACATATTAAGTTAATAAGGTGAAGGCTTGCTGCTCTGGGGATATAAACATTGTTGATTGAGGGATTATTTTCCAGTAGAGCAGACGGCTTATACTTGCACTTTCTCTGCATTTCCCTGATTTGTGAAAAAAGTTTATACTTCTAACTAGAATAAAAGGACTTCAGGATTTTACAGGTGTTATGTATTATTTTATTGTAGATGCTGCAGGGCTTGTCAATGTGGTCAACATGCACATTTGGGGGAGCTGAATAAGTTGAAACACTGTGTATTGAGTATTGTGTGTTTTTGAGTCAGTGTATATACAATGGAAGTGTGTGTGGAAATATTCCTGTGCTCCCCAAACCAAAACATTCAGAAGCAGCCCAGCTCCTCTGGCCTCGGTCTGATAAGACTGAGTTTCCCTTTGACACCCTCCAACAAGAATATTAACAGGTTTAGGCTATAGCATATTCATGATAACAAAGTAATAAATAAATATAGAAACACGCCACTGTTCCTTGAATACATAATGACTCGTTTCCAATGGATGGCGAGTGAAATGACACAAGAGAACGCTGGAATATTGAGAGCGGTGATGAGACCTCTGAACACATGTCTCAGAAGAGCTCAAGCAGAGATGCTATTACTCTCTGCTCATATGAATTTTCATTAAACTTGTTTGGGCCCAATCAGTGAGCACAGTGACGTGCAATCCAATGTGATAGTGTAAAAGGCAGCAGTGAGCTCTGTAATTTTGATAGAGCTCATACTAGTGCTAAATCAACTCTCACAGGCCACAGTTACTGAACTCTCTACACAATGCTAATTATGCTAATGCTAATCCCCCCTCGCACCCTTTGCCTCAATGAGAGGACTGATAATGCAGCCTCATTTCCACCATAACGTTCAGCCAAATTTGGGAATTCTCCATGTGTGCCGTAAAAAGAGAATAACTGGATCCCAAAATGGTTGTCATTGTTTTTTGCTCTTCAGTGTTTCAGTCTCTTCTGCTCTTTCTCCATCATTGAGCATTAAAATAACTGCTTTTATTACATCTTCTTGGACTTGCACATACCTTGTTTGAAGTATTTAAAGAAAGAACTATTTTAACTAATGGCCTATTTTTCGCCCAGACAACATGCGCTGCAGTCGTCTTTGCACTTGTAATTGCCATGACTTTGTTTTAGATCTTAGGATTCGACTGATCCCAGGGAATTATTTTTATTAAGTATAGAATGTGTGCTGGTTAGAACCTTTGCAATTATTTTTCTCATCCTTGCTAGAGCAACCATAGCGATTGGCTCATAATTAGGAACGGGATTTCAACAAACTGTGGTGTATAACTCATCATTGTTTCTTACAGACTTGTGGCTTGTTCAGGAGAGATGTGCTAAGCAATAACACATATAGCATATAATTAAGCTGCCAAAAACTGCCAGAAAAATCAATTTGGGAAACACCGTCATAGAGACTGTAGATTTGGACAGTCAATCACACACAACCACTAGCATTATGGTGCCACACACATGTCCATCAGAAAAGGCAGGAATCCAGTTGTGTTTACAATATGGATATGAAAAGAAAAGTGTTTCAGAAAGCTGCACCCGTTTCTAATAACTTAAATCTGAGGTAAATGTTAAAAATGTCCATTGAAATGTCCTTTTCTGTGTGTTTGCTTTAATGCTTGTTTGGATGTTGACAGTTGGTAAACAGCTCAGACAAGACGCTGGTTAGTTGCTTTAACAGGTCACACATCAGTGGTTACAACTATTATTCATGCATGTTCCTGAGAGACAACATGGCACTATCCACTTACTAGTGTAGCAAAACACAAATGTAAAATCTAAAATTGTAGTTGTTAAGATGGTTTTGACCCTGCCTGACTATTTCATATTTTCCAGTTTTGCTTGCCCACCATTTCAAATTGCAACGTGACAATTTCTTCCTCAGTGTTTTTGTCAATTGTTCAAACTGCGGCAAACACTCACTGGCTTGTGTACTATCTGCCTTCACTTACTGTTCCAGCTCTCATTTCCTTGCCTGCAGTGGCAGAGATGGAACGGGCAGCGTTGGGCTATTTCTGTCTGGATGCTTCACGCTTTCAAATGAGCTAAATGAAATGAATCCAAGCTTTGCTAAAGAATAGCTGTGGATTTCCACAGGCCATTTCTCACACAGTGTTTGAACACTTACTCAGATTACCATCTCGGATATTATGGGCAGGAAAGGGAGGAACATAAAATCACACTGGGGTTTGGACCAAGCTATTGAACAAAGGGTGTGAAAACCGAGGGATTAGAGTTCGGTTGGTTAGCTGTGGCAATCAGCCTTTGCTGATAGATGGGGTAACTACACCATAATGCAGAAGAAATGATGTTTCTCCAGTGATGGCCATTCAAAAGTAACCGCATATTCTGACAACAGCCACTACAGCAGAGGTTTTACCAGCGACCAATTTTTGGAGAGCTTCTAAAGCACTCAATGGATTTCAATTTTCAGGTACATTTCATTCCTGTGGCCCCGAGCGCTTAGTCACATGACATTTATGTGTCAAATGATTGGCTGAAAAAAATGTCCAAATCTGAGTGCCGTAAGCAAAGATGGCAGCACGCAGGCCGCATACTTTGAGAGTGTGCACCAGACAAGTGTCAGCCATTGAGATGAAGGGGAATGCTAACAGATCCCTCTCTCCAGGTATTATAGAAGCCTGCAGATGGTTTAGTTTAGGCATGTATAAAAGACAGTGGATGCATTAGTACAAGTCACCAAAAGAAGTGTTTGGGAATTCAGGGGTTATGTACAGCTGTAATTATGCCAACCCAGACTGTCTCCTGCATATACCATATGCATACATCTTCACTCGTCAGCTTGGTCATCTGCATTGATCCTTTTATTCTTCTTTTCAAGAAAAGGTATTCCTTATATATCCATATGTCACTCCCTTTCACACTTTTACCTGTTATCTGTGTTACTGTAGCTCAATTGGTAGAGCACTGTGTTAGCAGCGCAAAGGCTGTGGGTTCGATTTCCAGGAACCACTCGTACTGATATAAAAATATAAACCTTATTGCACTATAAGTTGCCAAAGGCATAAATGTATTATTCATCTACATCTTCCTTTTTAACCAGTTATTGAACCACACTTCAGTCATAATGACACTGGCTTGTATTCTTTTCTCTTGACAGCATTATGAATAGGAGGCTCAGATTAAAGCTGGAGAGATTCTTCTGCACATCTCAAAGGTCATTGGCTGTAATATCCTTCATTTGAATCACATCCTGTCATTTATACACATAAACACACATGCATAGTTGTCCCTCATGACCTGTATTTCTATTCTTTGCTGTGGCATCGATCAATACTGCAATTTACAAGGTTGTCAAAACATTCAAATATAAATAGCCGAAGAGGCAGAAAAGGAGGAGTGCCGGGGGCCGAAGGAGAGCTGGGCGGCTCCGTAATATCCTATCCACCCTCTTCAATTTTAGCCCTGCTACTTTTAACAAGTCATTTCCCTTTTACCAACATTAGTTTTCATTAGGCCTCACAGCCATGACAGAAAATCAAACGGCAGCCATGGTCACTGCTTCCCTCGGGAGAGATTACATTCTGACGGGCGGTTCTTGAGTGTTTGTGGATGAAGGTGAGAATAATACAATAATCAAAGCACTAGGAACTCATTGTTTGCGGCTGCTCTATGGGTAAGGAACAGCCTGTGGATGCACACGGCCTGCTGCAGATGAGCCGCGCCGGCCTGCCGAGCGCATCACCTCCGCCAATAAATTTCCAACATTCTTTCATTAATTTTTTAAGACCGTTATGGTTTCAGAGACTGCAGTGTCGTGCGACTTCCTCTTGCAATTTATTTCTCTATAGACATCTGCATTTCTATTCATCATGGTCTCTCTCTACTGTATCTCCCCTCCATCTCATCGCATTTTATCTGTCTTTTCATCTGATTCTTAATGGACTAATAACCAAGAATAATTATCTGGATCTAATTTCAACTACATCATTCTGTTAGTGTTTAATAGATATTATCCTTGGAAAATTTAAATGATTCTATTTATTAACAGCTAATAAAAGAGGACAATAAAACAATAAGGCAATCTAAGAACAATAAGACAATCTGAACCGCTCAACGCAACTAAAGGTCAAAGTTAAACATGTATGATTACATCACAATAAATAAGTAAATACATAAAACAAATTCTTTTTTGTAATTATTCAGCATTCATAACTTTTATTTTGTGAGTAATGAATGGCATTTACAGAGGCTGGTCTTACACTTGTTACTCCATTGAATATTTATAAAACAAGAGTCAAACATATCGAAGAGTCTCAGCATCAATCAAAAAGCACCTGATTTATGATTTCAAAAAGTTGTTTAATTTACTACATATTGTAAAATAATAAACATTGCCAATCTTTTACAGAATCAAAATCAAAACATAGCGTCTGTGTTTGGAATGATTGTTTCTCTTTAACAGACCAGACAGACATATCAGAAGAGATGAAGTCGTAGAGGTTTGGAGGCTGCTTCTCAAAAAGAGAAAAATAACGGATTAAACACAAATTAATAACAGGAATGAAAGAACTAGCATTTATTGTAAAGGAAGGCAAATAATGTATTTTTAATAGGCTAATTAAAATACTATTTAACACATTGAGTAGTGAAGGTCTAAGGACCACACCCCCACTTTGAGTTGAATGCATTATTTTCCTATTCTCACATTTATTAGTAATATTTCATTAATGTGTCGTGTCTCATGTCTGTTTTGTAGTTTGCTTTGGTGTTAAAAACAATTGTGACGTACATTGCATATTGTCACAGTTAAAACTTAAGCTTTTTTTTATAATCTTTGCATCTATGATGATAAAAATAGGAAGAATACAACAGGTTCATGAAAGGGACATGGGTTAGCAGTGTGGGGGGGGTATGTTTGCAGGGTATAGGCAGAACACATAAATGAAGCAGCTCAGAGAATACAAGAATACAAGTAATTAGTGTGATTAGGAGCTTGTAATATGTGGATTTATGACTGCAGTATGACAGCGCACTTCTCCAAATGAAAATACATTAATATATCAAAAATACATTATATAATTATATATGCTTTCTGTCCAGCGGAAAGCAGATTTCCAACATGTACAACGCTGACTTTGAGAATGCCTTATTTAAAAATATCTTCATAAATATCTAATGCTATTGAACACAGCTGTGAAAACGTATAAAAGATAGTGTTTTGAGGGGTTATGTGTGATAATATAATGTTATATAATGTATAAATATATATATTTTTGATGAAATAGTCAAACACCTGCTTAATTTAAAAGTGGAAATGTTGCTATTTTTAAAACAAATTATGGGACATTTGTCCCCTGTGTTAGGAATCAGCGTCATATGAAGTCAAAAATGTACCCAAACGCCAAGTGCATGAGTTAGCAGTGTGCGCGGTAAGATCTGAAATAAGGCCCCTTATGTATAAAGAGGTCACACAGCTGGTTGAAAAATGAAGACCGGCCAAATCAATAGTCCATCCAAACCACACAGGTCCTCCCAGACTTTGACACAGGGCCAACGGGCTAAAATAAGAAAAGAGGGATAAAAAAAGGAGTTGCTGTTATTTTGTCTTCAGGGGTGTGCTGCCCCATGTATTATAAATGGACCGAGTTCTGAGATAAACACATAAATAAGTAACATACACCCTCATTACAGAAAGAGAGTGCTCTGGTTCCTCTGAAGGTTAGAAAGTGGGAGCAAATGAAGACGATATTTGTGATTCTGAACGGCCTCTGCTGGGGGTGCAGTGGAACAGAGAGAAAGCCAAAAATGAAGGAGATCCAAATGGTCTCCCAGCAGAGGTGCACCAACTCAGAGAGGTTACGTAAACCTGCCTCTGTAATGAACCTTCTCCCCACCAGATGCTCAGAGAAACCAGAGAGTCAGACACTGAAGGACAATTTAAACAGGAGAAGCGCTCATTTCTCTGAGAAGTGTAAACACTGTGCTGCTTTCAGCATTGCCTGGTGTCTTTGAACAGTGGGTCAGGGTTCGAGCTGGTTAGCCTCTGCAGTTTAGCTTCCGCTGGTACTGTAGATAAACTGCACCATTATATGAGCATAAAGCCGTAATTCAAAGATAGACAATATACATATAAATCCCAAATATTACAGTGGGTGTTTAACCACTGCCCGATTTCATTCTTATTTTTGGAAAGCTGTTAAAACATTAAATGGACCTATATTTTTCTCTGTTCACTGCCTCTGACATTCATCAGCAGGATAGTGAATATAAAGAGAGTTTAAGCCAGGAAATATTATTGTCCTACCTGCAACTCTAGAATAATTAGGCACATTTATGACTCGAAACTGAGGCCCATGAGCAAAGACAGCAACAAGCGCCAGCCGAGCACCTGTCCAGAAGATTGCTAATGCTAACAGATTCTGTAGCCCTCTTCAGTTAAAGCTAGTGCAACATTGACTAATGATGAGTTTGGGGCGGGACCACCTGTTTGACCAACCAATGGCAGATGGAGGGAGTGTTAGGAAATGCAACAGTCTTTATTTTTACAGTTCTGTTTGTTACCATTAGTGAGGCAGAAATTAAACACTGCAGCTTCAAATATTTCTTTGTGCTGATCTTCACCTTGAGCACTGGTCAGTTGTTTTGCCCTCTGTGGAAACTGAGAAAGAATCATGAGGGATTCAGTCACCTGTCAGCACATACTTTACAGCGACATGTTAGACATGTTAAAGTTGTTAAAAACACAGGAAATATCTGTTTTTTGCGTAAGACACGTTTGTTTGATACTTCTCTCTCGCTATCTGTCCTCATTCGTATTACAGGCGTACAGTAGTGACGTTCAAAGCGCCAGACATTTGAATGACACAAGATGTTTCCATCAAAAGCTGTCATTTTAAAAACTGACGGTTTTCCTAGTTTTTTCCCCCCTCTGAAAGCCACTGTACAGATGCTGAGCCCAGCACTGCTTCCTGTCACCAGCCTCTGATCCAATCCTCTGTGGATTCTGATGAATTTTGCATGGTCTATGCCTTGAAAAAGCTATTAGAGAATTTGAAAGGGAAAGAGCGAGAGTGAGTGAGCGAGCGAGAACTCAGAAAGAGCCTTCGTGGGCCTTTTAATACCAGTGATATGTAAGATGTCATTCCAGATGGCTTTATTTCTGTAAAGGTTCTCTTGAGTCATTTCAATGGGTGGTGCAGTGAATAGCTCTCTGAGTGTGTTTGTGTGCGTGTGCATGAGTGTTTTAAATGAGTAGAGAAACCCTTTGTCAGGTAACAGAGTGATGTGAAATGGACGGAGTATCTGTGTGTACAGTGTGATGGTACTTCACAGGAACATTCACAACAATCAGACAAGTGTAGTTTTTATCAAATAAAAAACTTATAAACTTGCTCTGGCAAAAAGGGAACTGTACAACTGTGGTCTTGAATAAACCTTGACTGGTGTCTGTTTTTAAAATGAAGATAACATTTAATCTATGAAAATGACATATATACAAAATGGACACTAATAAAGGTTTTGAGTGTGTAGTTTGTGTAGTTTTTGAGTGACCATTAGCAGTATGTTTCTAATTAGCATTTTTGTAATAATATTAATAATGATAACAAATTACATCCTTGGAATACAAATGTGAGAGGAAATTTTATTTAAAATATAAATAAATATATATTTATATTTTTTCTCCACAACATGTTAAATTCTGTCAGGAATAGGACACATTCCTATTCCATGTAACAGCAAGGGCTGGATCTTCTCCCACATTATTCAGTAGTATTGATCAGACCTGAAACAAGGAATTCTGATGGTAACAGACCTGTACAGTGTCCAACACCATTCCACTGCTTTCATGGGAATATACATGTTTTGGCCACTGTTATTTTTGAACACTTAAGTGGAATTGCTCTCAGAGGTTGAAGGAAAACACGCCACCTTCCTTTCAACCGCGGGTTTGAATCTAAAGGGAGTTGGTCTCTTCTTTTCTTCATTGACCACAGTTGTAATCTTATTATACTGAACTCTCTGGACTCCAGCACCTTGTTAAGTCCACAAGACTGAACAAGTCCATTCATTACCTGGCGGTCATGATGAATGGCCCGGGCAGACAGTAAGAGAAAGCCAAGGTGTAAATGTTCAACCTCCCATAAATCACGGCGACGGGGCCAGTCTAGACCGTAACCTAAACACACTCAAGAATGATGATCCGTTCTCTGCGTCAGTATCAGAACCACGCCAAGCCAGAGTCAGGGGATAGCCCTCCACAACACAACACTTTTCCCCTCATTAAACACTGTTGTTCTCAGCCTGAAAGAAACTGCAGCACTGGGGTAATTTGTGGTTAAAGGGTCTGGAACGGACTGCCGCTGTCCAGCTACCTTAAAAAATATCAACATTTATTCAACGCCTGACGTGCTTGTGTTTACCAGCTTATACATTTACTATGTATTTTATTGTCCATGAACAACATTAAACTTCACCTCAAAGGGTTAAGCTTTGATATCCCAGCACTGTTTCATGAAATACATGCTGAGCAACAGTAATACAATCATTTGTGTCCATGCAAATCACAACATGTGCGTTCAAAATGTCACATCATACATTTATTATGAAACTGCACCTCAGCACTCGTGCTGCTGAACTGTCCATGCAAAGTGTTCACAATATAACATGAATTTGTACATTTATTCCAGAAACGCAATAAGATATATTCTCTATTGTTTACATTATATTTCATATGAGAGAATAACCCATCATTGTTGTTTCCCATCAAAGTATTCACATCGCAGTATTACTGTGGTAAAACTAGGTGAAATTTACACCGATATGTTCAGCTATTTAAAAGACAGATCACCAGTCATCAATATTAATGATACCTGTGATCATTTAACAACCATTGTGAATACTTTTGTACAGTAAACACTTGGTATCTACTTGGTAAATATTGTTTTTTCATTCTAATCCACTGTCTGAACAGGGTAATGGTTCTTTGACATTCAGTCATTCAGCAAAGAATCTGTTTTTCATCAGTAACCTCTTTTTGCTTTGTAAGGTTGTTGAGTTGGGTACAGTTGGGCTCCTTGCTGAATACATTGAGCACCAGAATACTGTTTTGTATTTGATGCACTCCCCAGCATGGGATGTTGGTAAACTTTTATCCTCTCCAGGCTTCTTAACAAGCAAGACTTCCTTGGTCAACAAGTTTCATAAAAAGGTTATGCTGATTCACCAGCAATGTCTTGCCTGTGTACAGGGTGGCTTTGCTGCTAGCTAAACTAGCCCCAAACAAGCACTAACCAACATTTAACAAGCACGGAGAAAGCATGGTGGTCTAAAGACCTGTTCACACAATGGATGATAACAAAAAAGTTAAAGTTTAAAAAAATACTTTAAGACAACAGAGTCCATGCCAAAACTATAATGCTAAAAAAACAAGTAAATAGAGCATTCTTTCCTGCTAATGAATGATGAACATTGACAGCCAATCAAAATTCATTCAGAGTTAATGGGCTTCACAAAATACAAACGCCTCTCTCAGTAGTGAATGCTCATCCCAACTCCTTTTGTGTTTAAAAGGATGTCATGACCCTAAAGTGGCTGTTTCTCTTCGGTTTCTTTGCAAAATAAACAGCAACAGCAAATCATCTACATCTATCCTGTGAAACTGCAGCACCTGAGTAAAGAATCAACATCACTTTCTCATCACTGTTCTGAAGAACTACAGAAACGTATAAAGTTTCCTCCTCTTACAACTTTTATAATCCCATCAAGAAAACGTGTTATTAAACAGAGATGTGCTGTGCTGCCATGAAGCTGACAGCTAAGCATCCAGCATCTCCATTTCCTGTCTTGTTTGGCTGGATTCCTTCTTTAGTCAGGTCATGTTTTTAATATCACATCTGTACTTACAGACGCTGCAAATGGCTTTCAACACGCACCGTATCTCAGAATATCAAACTGAAATATGGGGTGATTTTTTTACCCTGTTAATGAATAATGGAAAAGAGCGTCTAATGTGCAAACCTAATGTTATCTGACCTTTTCTGACCGATTTTCAGAGAAACTTTCAGAAGCTCTCTCACTGTTCCCATTTCCTCCTCTATTTTTACCATTCTGCTGGAGTCTGTGGACAGTTTGTGAAGTGACCGCTCAGAAGAGGGGAGAAGATTGTTTTGTCATTTCTCGAATGCATTTTTAATGCTACAAGCTTCAGTCACAGGACATAACATGAAATAACATGTGCATGGTTGCCGGTGCAGTTATAAAGTCACTTAATAGTCTCTATTTATATGCTTTACTGTAGTCGATATTGTACTGCAAGCAATACATGTGGATAGCTGCCTGAGATGTTAGTACAGTGATGTATCCTGTATTTTAATATTGTGATGTATCCTGTATTTGTGTTAATATTTTAAAACTTACTCTCAATTTTATAATACAGTTATATCACAAAACAACTGTACAAGACAAAAAGCATTAATAGAAACAGAAATGCCAGCTTTAACATTGAGGGCGTTATTAAGAGATTGTAAATGTAACTGATGAGGTCAATGTTATAACAATAAAGACCAGATTCTTAATTTAGACATAATTATTCTTGCTACAGAATATATAGTGTATTAAGTGCTGTACAATTTCAGTTGCTCAGCCACAATCAAATCTTTAGCTTAACAGCCTCTTCTAAAAATGAACATATATACACGTGTACATACTGTATATATTAGTATAAATACAATGTAATATGTATTATGCTTTTGTAATATGTTGGTATAGACTCCAGCACTGTCTATGACCATTACGTAGTGTAAGTGATACAGAAAATTGATGGATGAATAAATACGTCATATAATATATTCAGTGAATTGTATGTTTATATATGTTTTTCTTGTTGCTTCACACATTTTATTGTGTGGTTGTAAGTAGTTGACACTGTTACTCCCCTACGGCCGTCTCTGTATAGAAGTAACTCCTCATCTATTCTGCCAATAGAGAATGAAGGCAAACTCTGTGTGATGTTTGTGTGATGCACACAAGATTGATTCGGTCACCTCACTGTACACGTACATATGAATCATTTTCAGAGGTAAATAGAAAGTGTTCAAAAAATAAAGTGTTCAAGATAAGGCCGGTTTACACACACACACACACACACGTTTACTTATCGATATAAATGAGGATATTCCATAGACCTCAGATAGTTATAAACACTATAATCTAACCCACACTATAATCCTAACCCTAACAGAAAACTTTCTGTGTTTTTACAGTTTTAAAAAAACTGTATATTTGTGTATTTTTGTATATTTGTCCCCTATATATGGTTAAGTAAAACCACACAACAGCAGGTACTGCCATTATTACCATTGTGCAGAGTGTTTCAACTGGCCCTGACACAAATTAACACTCTATTATCATCATCAGACCATGAAGGATTCATACATTATCTCCCTCTGTACCCTGAAAACTCTAGACAAGAGAGATTATATAGTAAGTTTTACTCTTTATGACACTTTCTGTCCTTCAGGATTCAGTCAGTCAGTCAGTCAGTGGTGCTGTACTACATCCATCTCTGTTTAGCAGGTCTTGTCAGGTTTTCGATATATAGACCCTTCACTACCTTTCCAGTCATTTTAAAATGCCATCATATCTGTCAACAAAATATTATAAGGGGGTCACAACCTCAATCTCCACAGCAGCCCAAAGGCCCTTTGGTTGCACTGTTACCCAGTTGAAACAGGAAATTGTTACCCACCCTGCCTGTAATTCAATAAGTTACAGCACCTTTTCTTACCGTCGTGTGTGCGTGTTTGTGAGGAGCAATAAAATATTTAAAAAGACAAGCAATATGCAAGTATGTTTTTGTTTAAATGTGTTTTCCGTGCATTTTTGTTTTGGCGATCATTGAATAGTCATATTTTAATAAACTTTACTGTAAATTTGTCTATACTTTGAAACTGCCTTTTTGCTCCTTGTGACTTTAGTCTCCTTTGTGACTTTTTAGTAACGTAAAATTAATTTGATTATAACAGAACAGCTTCCCACACAACTTTATTCAGCACACAACGGCTTTAACACACAGTCTTTATTCCAAAACTTAAAGTGGTGCCTAGCAGGACAATATTTTCAGTCCTCGTTGATACTCACGCAGGCTGTTCCAAACAGTTTACAATACCATCTTCTGAGATACCACAGTTTAGTTACACACCAAGCAGCATTATATGTGTCCTTCACTGGAAATTCAATCCCAGAATGCATTGCAAGCTCAGTGACCTATTATGGTGGACATTTTGATTATAAAGAATGTTTTTTATACTGGAGATATCAAAAGAAAATGTATTTAAAATGACTATCAAATTCAGACATATATCTTCATTGTCTAGTTAAAACCTCTATATATTGCTTATCAAAAATGTTAATAATTTGGCAGAATACAAGGATATGTTTTTATTGTCTTGATTCTTGAGATGATTTTTGCCTGAATAATGATATTAATACAGTATTTATACAGATATTAATACAGTTGCTGTCAGTGCAGTGTTTCAAACCAATCTCAGTATAAATCTGGATGCTGCTTTGAGAGGTAGCTGCCTATATAGACAGTAGATAGCAAGATCACTCAGTGCACTATGGAACACAAGCACAGACCTGCTCATGTACTGTCACAATCAGAGGAAGCTCACTGTCCAGAGAACCTTCAAGACTGCAGCACCATTCTGCCTGAATACTGTGTCCTTGTGACACACAGTGTCCATCCAGAGCCCTCGTGAGTGTGTGTGCCAGTGTGTATGTAAATGTAGACACACCACTGAGAGAGAGAGAGAGAGAGAGAGAGAGAGAGAGGGAAGGAGAAATAAAGACATCTGTATTGATTCTCCTCTTGATGTTTAAATAACCTCTGTTTACTGGCCAGTTGGCACTTTAAGTGACAGTGAAATTTATGATAGAGTAGCAAAACAAAACAGAGGGCACCTGTGAAAAGACTCATCATATCTTGACATCTACCCTTGACAGAGAGAAGCAGTCAGACACACAGACCACCTCAAGATCAAGAGAGTGGATGTGACTTCCACGCAGCACTCTATACAGTTTATTAGCTTAAAAGGAGATGAGCTTGAAAATGGACTTTGAATTTAAATTGGAGATGTGCGTGAATCAGAGTACAATGATGGAAGTCTTTCAAGATTACACGCTCTTAATGAAAAGAGCCGTTAGCTGTTTTGTGCTGATGTTGAATTTGAGAAACGTGGCCCTGAATGGAGATGTATGCAGTTTTTTGGCTGAAAGTGCTGGAGATCAAAGACGTGTTTGGACAGAGCAGTCTTAGCTTGGTGGATGTTCTGATGGAGCTGCGCTGTGGCCTCAGGAAACCACAGATGTCAAGGCTGTTCGCGTTTCTTCGGGTCTGTGAGGTGCTGAGATGAAGAACAGCTTTCTTACACCTTCTGTCATAAGCCAAATCAGCCTTTCCGGATGCCTAAGACCTTTTCTAGCCTTCATTTATGAGTTCGTATTAACTGGAGTTTTGCTCCATCACCAGCTGTGCAGGACTGGTCTCTGCCATGAGTGTGTGTTTGGCTGAGTGATGTGTTTCTCTGATATCTTACCCATCACTGGTGAAAAATACACACGTCACTTTTAAGGGAACAGTTCATCCCCAAAATAATTACAGTATGATCATTTCCTCACTCTGACATCATTCCAGCCTGATTTTCTCCAAAAATTACAAAAAAGCATCATTAAAGTTCTGTGCCGTATTTCACTAAATGCGGTGAGTACCAAAATGGTAACAGTTTAATTTTTATTTCTGGGTGAATATTTAATACTTACTGTATAATAATTTAACTTACTTGCTTCTTCTATGATCAGTGATATATCAACATGTTTTCAAATTCTATATATATATTGAGAAACAATTCTTTGTCTCCACTATAGAAGCCAAAAGGACTGTAGAGCTCCACTCGCTCCACTGACAGCCATCAGAAACACAGAGCTGTGGAGGAGAGTGGCATTTTAATTTGTAGGCACAGCATGGTCATTTTAGACAACTGGCCCTTTAATTAAGACTCTATTGAGTTCACTGGAGGGTGGCTAATTCCTGCCAGAGGCCCTTGCTCTCTGGAAAATCAGATCTGCATTGACAGGGGACAGATTGGTTTGTGTGTACATGTGTGGCATGGGTTAGGGGACCACAGGGCAGATTGCGGACAGGAAGTGAGCATGTGTGTTCATTCTGATGGGTTGGCGGGGACAGGTGGAGCTATTCCACCTGCATCCAAGAGATGCAAATCACATACTGCATCAACGTCGTTGTCAAGCGCACACCTGGCGTGTGGTCAAACGAGAAATAAATGAGTAAAGGAGGGACTGTAATAAGGGAAGAGAAAGGAAAGGCGGACGGGTTCACATTTCAGTGCTGAATGGATTTATTTTTGAATGCTCAGCTTGCCACATTGGCAGGGCAGCTGATCAATCAGAGAGTGAGACAGAGTTCTGTGATCTGCTGAGAGGTCACTGGATAAAGAGTTAATTATCCGACTGTCCAA
>JAZGTJ010004289.1:1795-31482 GCA_036877575.1 Botia almorhae | reverse complement strand
AGAATTTGTATTAGAATCAGACTTTGGCTTAAAAAAAGCTAAAAAATGTGTTCGTTTGCCACTAGATTTCTAATAAAGTCATCCAGCCCTGCCCGATGCTTATGTTCTTTGTGATACAGAGCGATACTGACAGTTTAAACAAGATAAACAGGCTTCTCTCTCTAAAACATCACTTTAGAAAGCACTTTTCTGGCCTGACCGGGAGACAAGATTAGAGGAGACAAGATCGTCCTGTCCTATTTACTTATAAATTTATTCACCCCAAATGCAGAAAGTCATAGAGGCAGTGTGTGAACGTGACTTTGTCTTCGTTGCTGATATTTGTCACTGTTTGAATATTAGAATTTTAAATGAATATTTGGAACAATAGACTGTACTTCAAAATTCTAAATGCTTGAAAGATAAATGCAAGAAAATTAAACTGAAAATTAGAAAATACTAGCAGCATTTTTAGAGGAAAGCAACATGTTCACCATCAACAGCAGGGTCAAATATGGGCAGGTGCATCAGTCTGAGGTTTGACCGCTGAGAATGACCTGGTGTAGAAGGTGTTCATTTACATGACAGCGGCTGGATGCTGGGAAAACCAGGGTTCTGGGTTTTATTATGTACAGATATTCTGCTTATATAAAAGCAGCATTAACATAAACATTAAAAAAGCATTCAAAAAATCTTAAAGTCTCACTGATTTTAAAAGCTACTCGTTGTATCTACGATTGACCGAAAAAGGACCACAATATTGTTGTTTTCATGTTATGCAAACCTTGTCATGAGGCTCTAAAACTTTGATTTGTTTAATAGCTTCTCCACATGTTGTTTTTTAATGGTCAATGGTTTTTGAATGTTTGTTTTTAGACACCATCATTATTACACTTGTTTTCTGGACATCAGGCTGAAGTATGCACTGTGTGGGACTCCAGGGACATACTAAACACCTTGTTAGTTCTGCTGTCAGGGGTCACTGGACTACATTGGAAGTTGCTAGTTTACAAAAAACGTGTATGTGTATGTGAAAAAAACGTGCCTGGCTAGTTAGTGTTTGCGTATGGTGCTCAACAAACCTGTCTGAAGGAGATTGTCAGGTGTGTTATGAAGTTATGCTGTCCGTAATCAGCACATTGTGCCTCTGAGTCGACCGTGTGGCATTCCATAGAGATTCCCTAGCCTTTCTGTCGATCCGTGTTTGAGGAACTTTCATCATTTGCATTTCACAAACACACATATTCCCACTTCAATTTCGTGGTTTTGTCAGTCAAGTTTGCAATTGCTTGGAATCTATGCTTACAGAAGCACAGCCTTTCAATTGATTTAAACAGATTTCTGAAAGCACACCATCAGACAAACCTATTGTTTTTCATCACAGACAGAATTAATAAGAAACACTGTTTTCTAAACCTGCAAACTACCAACATACTGTAACACAACAAATTATTTTCCCTTCTGGCTGGAAGTGAGTTTATCACATTTGACAAGTCAATGTGAGCTTTGGAAAGTATTTATTTGGTGATTAATTCACTATTTATTACCTGCTTTTCCTGCGCTCAGGTAGAGGGACCCCATGGGATTGTTTGTGTATATTGGTTATTATCCTTTAGTGACCCTATTTTCAAAATGGTGGCGGGTGAAGCCCATGAGGGATCTGTGTGTTTTCTTCTAGCAGCTGTGAGTGTGACATGTTGATGTGATAATTGAAAGGGGGGGAATCTAACTGGTGACTTAAAATATGGCAGCCATTTTACCTACTTCTCCACCGTCATTAAAACAGAGAAGGTGTCATGCCATGTTGCCCGATGTTGAGGTCACTCATGTCGTCCGTGAGCAAAAACCTTTATGAATGTTTCAAGAATCGACTGACATGCTCGTAGCCCAAGTGCAGTGTGCGAGGTGTTACGCCTCCTGCATTTTAACACTGGAACAACAGTGTTGTTACAAATTGAAGCAGTTGGTTGCCAAGGTAGTCAGGCTGAACTGTATCAGATTATATAGAATATCATTAATAGCTTTTTTGTGGTGAGATTAAGGCTACTTTGACACCTTGCCACAAGATTCCCTTAAAAAAATAGCATTTTTTTACACACAGCATTTTTTTGGTATGATCAGGTAAAGGTCTGCTCCTGTGAAAATGCTCCATTACTTTCTTCTGTGCTTAATTACCATTCTGGAGGCAAAACTGATCACTCCTTTACGTTTTTTCTCCAGTTGGTGGGAGGGCGGAAAAGTCTACCTGGGTGATCATATGCATGGCTTTACCATTTGGTGCAAAGACAGTGCCCTCCATAATTTTTAGGACAAAGACATTTGTTTCTTCAATCAGTCCTCATTTATGATTGCAGAAGGTTTTGCCACTCCGTGGCAGTCCGACCGTAGGGACATGTTCTGGTTTTAAAGCGATGTCATAGCATTTCCTTTATACACATGGGAAATCCTTATCTTTTATTAAGACACAAAGTGCAAACTCTGACCTTAGAGAAAAAACTAAACTTTTTTAGTTTGTTAGAAAAAACACTTTAGCCATAATTTGAAAGAAACTTACACGTTGTACACTCCATTTTCTTTTACTTGATGTTGTTTCAGACTGCATTTATCATGTTTTCTGAGTAAGTGGATGCAAAAGGACAAACAAAGAACACACTTCACTTCATCTATTCTTTAGAAAATCACTTAAATCTGTCTAATCACAGCTTTTTAGAAAATTGATGCCAGTGAGCCACAGCAAGGGGGAAATACATTTGTACATTTGAAAACCGGAGAACTCGTCCTGTGGTTTACATGCTTGAAACCACTGTAGTCATGATGTCATGACCAAATTAATCTTCTGTTAAGGCACATTGACTATTAGCATAAAACCATGATATTTAGGCTGAAGCCATTAGGTTGCATTTCATATGTATGGGAAATAGGTTGTTATCGCAAAATAAACCCCTGACGGGGTGATCAACATGGCTTGTATTACCCTGATGAGGTTCATTGTGCAATAATGACCGACTATGTAATCTTATTGTTTATTGCTTGGCTTCTTACCACATAACTAAGCAATTAGACACAAGATATTCATTTAATATATTATATATGATTATATAACCTGAAATATTGGTATAGTGGTTATCTAATATAGTGGTTATCGATAAAAATCATCCTGAACATGTACAGAATTGTACATGTTGAGTGTCACACAAGGCAAAATTTCGTATTTATTGAAATGTATTTATTTAAAAATAATTTATGATTGATAATCACATCTGTTTGACGGGTATTCATAGAATCTTTTGTAAATCGTGCTGTTATTCAAAATGATTCATCTTTGGATTAAACACAGCATGTTAAACTCCTTCAGTGATTGAATGAATGCAGGTGATGGGTTGTCAGAATCATATGGATAATGTATTTTTTCTCTATTTGTGTTTCATTAGCCTGAACATCTCTCATGTAAACACAATGGTCAGGTCATTGCCGGAACATGTTTTTACTAGTTTGTTATTATAACCGCAAAATGTGCTTCACTTTAAACAGGATTTCCTGTGTAAACAAGTCATATCGTTCCATCCGTTTTACATATCTCACTCATGGTTTAGAAAAACAAAACTAACTGCTACAAAGAGGGTGACTAATAACGAAAAGAAAAGAGTCTGATTAACTGTCTGGTTTAATATATGTACATCATTTGAGTTTTTCTCACATTGAGA
This sequence comes from Botia almorhae, assembly GCA_036877575.1. Lineage (NCBI taxonomy): Eukaryota > Metazoa > Chordata > Actinopteri > Cypriniformes > Botiidae > Botia > Botia almorhae. Next base: position 27,799 of record JAZGTJ010004289.1, on the reverse strand, counting down.
ATTATGAAAATTATTGCTACCATAGAAGCATGGAGGAATATGGCAATATTCCAGGAATACCATTGTGTTTAATGAACATTGTTGCATGTGTCGAATGCAATTTATGTGTATGACTTGCGTGTGAGGCAAACAAAGGTCTTTTAAAATATTGCATAACAAAATATAATGTACATATAAAATATCTGCATATTTAGGAATACAAAGAAACAATAGTTCGTTTAGTGCTTTTCCGTGTTTTCCTTATCCACCTAATGTCATTTAGTAAATGTACATTTTGTTATATATAACAATCCGCTTCTGTGTCAATAAGAACTGATGTTTAAATTCTTTTCTAGTGACCATTAAACTGTTTCCTAAACGTATTTCTCTATTGATTAAATTCAGGATCCAATCCCATTTGTCCTTGTCATCAGTTTAACTCAGCATTGTGAATCGATCACTTTCTCTCCCTCTAGCACTAGTTAGATCAGCTGTCACATTGTGCATGTCACCGCGTCTGACTGCAGAGTCTGTTGCGCTCCCGTGGCTGCGTTCAACAGGAGTAAGAGACACTTGCGCACCTTCAAAAACTTAAACGCGTTTTAAATATCTAGAGAGGATCGGTCCATACCGCATCGATACCGACCAAATCGACCACAAGTGACACGTTCCCATTTTTTGCCTGAGGGAAAGACTCTTCCGCGCGCGCGTTTGGAAAGGCGTACATCGCGCTGTCTCCACTCTCTGAATCTGCTTTCTGTTAAATATTTTCAGAAGATTTCGCAAGGTTTTCGCCATGCCACCGCCACAAAACGGATCTAATCTAACGGGGAACTTTACAAACCAGTTCGTGCAGCCGCCGTGGCGCGTCGCGCTCTGGTCCGTGGCGTACAGCTTCATCCTCGCCGTTGCGGTGTTCGGCAATCTGATTGTGATGTGGATCATTCTGGCGCACAAACGGATGCGAACCGTCACCAATTACTTTCTGCTCAACCTGGCGTTTTCAGACGCGTCGATGGCCGCTTTTAACACTTTGATTAATTTTGTTTATGCCACGCACGGCGATTGGTACTTTGGAGAGTCGTACTGCAAATTCCACAACTTTTTCCCCGTCACTTCTGTATTCGCGAGCATTTATTCTATGAGCGCTATAGCGGTTGACAGGTAGAGTACATGCAAGTTAACATTAAATAACATTGTTATGTAAGTGCGTAATAAAACTTACATTGGGGATGCAGATGGTCAGATGGCACGTCCGCAATGACCCTGGGCTTGAATAGGATTTTGCGATACTTAAGTACTGAAGTGTATCACCATTGTTTTATTAGATGCTGACGCGCCAAACATTAAATGGTAAACAATGCATGCACCCCTCGGTACTGTTACGCACAAATAAAATAATTGCACATTTACAGCAGCAACGGGAAACGACCCAGTCAAGGGTTTTATGTATTAGATTTTGCATGGAGTAGCTGGTCTAACTGCAAAATATCCTGACTCTGATATCTCAAAACAATGCCGTCTGTTAACAAGACACTTATCCAAAGTGATGCAAAACAAGCTATTATGTCACAGTTAATGGATTTTGCATTTTAAACTCAAACTCACTGATTCAGCGACAGGTTTCTGATATTCTACACAGGGCTCCTTAAAATGTCAACTGCTCCCCCACTCTCTTATTTGAAAGGCTTAGTTAGGTAACGCACATAATTCTTCCATTAGGTATTAATTCACATACATTTTGCAATATCAGTCAAGGTTGGTTTAACTACGTATTTACTGTGTGTGTGCTTCAGTTTGCTTGTGATAAGCGTGTGAACAGTCGCGGCTGAGATAAATGCCTCAGGCAATCTGTCGTACAGAACGCATGACATATTGCAGTAAGTGAACAGTGATTGTGGATCGGTGGATCTGCTAACTTGTTTACTGGACCTACAGAGTCTTCTAAAAAATCAACATCCATTCTGTTAATGGAAATCAGCAATAACATATTTTAAACCACTTTGCTTTGTAATAAAATTAAAAGCAAGTCTGAATTGAAATTCATTCAGTCTTTATACGAGTTATCATGTGTAGGATCATTGGAGATGCTGCTGGCTGTCCTAGACTATTCTGAGCAGGGAAACAGCCTGGACAGGTGACCGGTCCATCACAGGGCTAAGCTGTCAACCCTCAGGTTTAAAATCCAGGAAAGAACTGGTCAAGTCATACACAGAAGCACACACCGATAACATCCGCTGTGAAATGGTTGCAAACCAATACGATTCTAAATAAATACTTCATCACCCTCTTTGTCTTCTCACCCAGTGGGAAGACTGAATTGAAGACAAATAGCTTGCGTTTAGCACTCCCAAAAAGTCCCCGCGGTAGCACTCATTGATCTTGATCCTTCCTCGACTTTAATAAGATGCAGGTCTTTGAAATCAAGGACTTGGGAAATCAAGAACAAGCCAAACCAGTGTGACATTAATACAGCAGATAGCAACAGTCGAAGTCAAATTGATAGAGAACTTGTTTTTTACAAAAGTACATCAACCTTTAAAAATATCTCAACTACTATGAGCTTTAACGGGATTAATGTGATTTTATTTTGTTTGTCAAAAGTCTGTTGAGGAACTACACAAACCACATTATTGCAAAAATATTTCTTACTTAGATCCACCAATCAGAAGATCGCAGTTACCATGGAAATGAGAACTTCTCTGACAAAGCTCAGCAGCTTAAAATCAACTCGTACAAAGCATTGCACAAGATTTCATTGAGATACTCGACATTTTCAAACTATTTTATTAAAACCCATTTATTAATATTTTAACCTTAAAATGTATTGTGCTTTATACTTCTAAACCATGCTTATAATTGAAAAACTTGCTATCATTTCATATTCGATTACATAAATGGATGGCTTCGTGGGATCTGGTTCATATCAAATGAAGGCTGTGATTCATCTGAAGGAATAGAACTGTGTAGAACTGAGGAATTTTGTCACATCGCTATGAACTAAATGAATTGGAAAAATACTTGCGGAACCAAGGCAACTAAAAAAATTTTCTCTGTTGTTACAAAAAACCATTCCTTTATTAAGGGCAGGATCTCGGGTTGGATATGAGATCTGCAGTATAGTTCATTTCATGCTTTCTGTGCTCCACTGAGAGTTGAGTCTTTGCCACAGACTCCCTTTGAAACTTTGAAAGTTTTTTATTCTTTTTTCGATTTGCAGGGTCTTTCCTCTACATAGGCAGAAATAATCTGTAGTTACGTTTTTTTAGCTTGTCTTCTCACCTTGTCAGATATCATGCTGTGCTATCTAATCATCTTTCCCCCCTGAACTCCCTGCTGCCATTTCCTCGTTGTTCCTCTGATTAGACATTGTGCAGACTATTAAAATCTCACTAACCTCTTTTACTTCTCTAGGAAAATAATGAGTATTAAACGGGACTTGTGTACTTCATCAATAGCCTTTCCTGATATGGACGATTAGTTCGGTACAGAACGCGAGGGTATATATGTTTTGGGGCTTACTGTGTAATTTGTTTGCAGTTTGATAGCTATTTCAGGACGAGTTGATAAGTTTTGCACTTAGGAGAGATGAAAGGTTATGGAGTTATGCAATACTATAGATATGCAAGACTATAGATAGCATAGATTATTTTATACTATAGAATGTGTATGAGACGTCATATAAAACTAGTTAAGTAGTTGATCATTTTAAAAGCATCTTTTGATCCATACCTTACACCTGGTCCAATAACAAGTGATCAACCAAGACAGATTGCTGCTTGGTTAATAATATTATGTCCTACTTGCCTGTCAAACTATGTATGCTTTTATGTGTTGGAGTAGGCATGGCTTTGAAGAGCATATTGAGGGGTGGGCTAGCCTTGAAAATCTCTTTTCAAGGCTAGTTTTACACTGCTAGCCTCTCCACAATTGCTTATCTTACCTTTAATTGAAAAAGAGACGACCAAATGAGTGATTCATTGGCGAATTGGGCATCATTAGTTCTGATTCTAATACGTTAACAGAAATACATACGAGTCAAGTTTGTCAGGCCAGTCATTCATTCCTGGACACAGAATACAAATGCACAGGTTTTACATTTGAATGCACATTTGAATGTGATTTAATTTCACAAGTATTTGAGTTTAAGATGGATCACTTAAGACACATGCCAATGGGGTCTCACCTATACCAATATTATTAATGTGTGGACTAAAAGTGTAATTTGTGAACTCAGAAAAGTATCTGGCTCTGTTATAAAAATGGAAGTGAACAGCTTAACTTTGTGTTATCTGAAACCTTATTAAAATTGTAGATTTAGTTATTGACCTCAGCTATGACTTCCGCTGAGGTAAAGGTTTATGGAATAGACTAATAATTCATATGAATGAATATCACTCTAAGATAAACATACCAAGCCTTTTCAGTCAGTTTAGCAGGTGAGGTTAATATCGAAATTGATTCTCATCTTCTATTTGTATGAGATAAAAAAATAATGCTGAAATTTATCAGCCAGCTGACTCACTTTGCATCACAAATCCGCCATGATGGTGATTTAATCTGAAAAGTGGGTTTGTTTTGAGGATGTAACTATAACAGTAGTCTACAAGGCTTTTTTTTGCCAGAAGAGCAGAAGCAAATTGAATTAAAGAGGTCTCATATTATGTGGAATAAAACTTTAATGCAGTGCCTTTACAGTTTATAACTATAATGGACTTGCACCAAGTATCTTATTAAACATGCAAAGAGATGGTTTATATTTATAAAAACTGCATTATGACTGTTTACAGTCAACCCCAGAGAGAAAAACAGCAGTAAAAAATCTTTGTTGTAACCCTTAGAAATGAGCACTTATTAGTCCTTTTTTATCTGAAGCGTCAAAGGTGTTGTTGTTTTGCTATTTTTTATCATCTATGCTTAGATGAAGCCTCCAAAACATCAGCAAGAGGAGAATTATATCAGACAAGAGAAAACCAAAAGCAGGCCACAATATTCTTCACAGTTATTTCCTGTTCTCAAAATGTCACTGTGCTTACGGCTCCAGGCCACATATCACAAAACCCACATTTGCCGTTGTGTTAGTTTGTTTTGCTGGTGGCCATTCACTGCCCTTGTGCACAGAATTTTTGTGACGTTTGCGGGAATTTGCAGTGGGTCAGTGTGCCTGCGTAGTGGTATTTGGGGAAGTGTGAGATGTGTGTCGACACCTCTTGCCCAGACGGTGTTTTCCGGAAATAAATGTTTAATTTCGTTGACATTGCTGACCAGAAATTCCATTCTGTTGCATTCTGTAGCGTTTATAAATCTTTAATACAACTATAATGTGCAACAGTGAAGACCGGTGGGTTGAGCTGCAGTTCAAACGTTTTGTCATTCGTAGCATTACACTCGGGCGTGCTGTTAGTTAGCTAAATTATTTTGAATTAGCGTGTTGTGTAAATTTCTGAAAATAACTCGACAGCCCATCACAGCACAATATAATTACAGTAGATATTTTTAATTGCAGTTTATCGGTTTTCATGCGCACATGCTGGGATGTGCATGTCTGTTGCATGTAATACACAGTGTATTTCTCTGTTTTCTGCTCCCTGTGGTTTTTCCAAGACACTTCCATAAGTGCTTTAATATCCATGCTGTCTGTATCCCGAAATAACCTTCAGGGCCTAAAAGAATAATTGACTGTCTAACAAGCCATTCATTGCCTACAAGGGTCCTTAGAAAGCACAATATGGTAAATGCAGAGGGGACTCACACATTACGATGTTGTAGACCAAAGTTCAGATGGAATCAGTGGCTTATGATTGGTGCCACTCAATTTTTTTTAAATGAGGATTAATTATAGGCCTATTTGTTAAATTCCTCTAATTGCTGTACTATTGTATGTTGGCTGTTAAAGAACTAGTTCCCACCAAACTGGGAATTCTGTTGTTGGTACTAAATAGGGGACATACCAAAGACTGTGCTGGTCTCTTTACCATAACAGAGCAATTACCATAATACAGACTAAAGCTTTAAAGCATCAAATACGATGCAAAAGCATCATCAAATATTTTAAAGGTTGTCCATATCATTTGTACACTATATTCTAAGTCTTTGTGTTGTTTTAACCAAGGTTGGGTAAAATATGGACAAACCAATCCGTTGGGTGAAAGTAACCTAGGGTAATTAGTTCTAGGGTCATTTAACCCAATGGCTGGATTTGTCTGTGTTTTACCCATCCATGGGTTCAGCCCAGAATGTGAGATATAAAGATGTGCAGACTAAATAAATAAATATAAAATTCCATTCGTGTTCCGCAGAAGAAAACCAAACAGGCTCGGAAAGACGCGAGAGTGAGAAGACAATGATTGAATTTTAATTTGTAGGTGAGCCGATCCATTAATGACACGTCTGGGGGCTTGAGTTTGTAGCATCCCGGGCTGTAACATTCTAATGAAAGATTTTGCCCACCCCTTCCGCAGTGCACATACAAATATGCCTCTCTTTGATGTGACCCATTATCAATCAGCTATTAGATCATTACACAACTTGGAAATTGAAAATCGCCCAACCGTGGTCTTTCTGTGATGTAATATCGCTTTGATGTTGCTTAAAGCTGTGAAGCGCACTGTTTTGATTTGCGTATTCAGGTGTGTTCGTAAGCCCTTTAAACTAAAGGATGAGTCTAAACATGATCTGTTTGTGTTGTGCAGGTATATGGCCATTATCCATCCTCTGAAATCAAGGCTCTCAGCCACGGCCACAAAGGTGGTTATTCTGTGCATCTGGGTGCTGGCTGTGGTTTTGGCCTTTCCTCTTTGTTTCTTTTCAACCATTGGGAAATTACCCAAGCGGACCCTGTGCTATGTTGCCTGGCCCAGACCTGCAGAGGACCCTTTCATGTGAGAGAAATTTATATTATTATTATTTGAGTTCACTTTATGTCTTAAATGTTATTTTCCTAAGTCTAAATGTCTCAGGGCTCCTCTAATGCTTTCTTTTGGGGACCGCCTGTCCTCATGACAAAACAGAATCTTTTCTCAGTAAATCTTTTGTCAGTGATGAGCACATCTTGGCATTTTTACAGAAAACAATATGAAAACATTGAATACTGTGTTTTTCTGAGGTATTTAGTTAATGTTTTTACATTTCCAGCAATAAATTCCTTTAAGAAAACTGTCTGGGAAACAAACAAATATTCATGATTTTCATAATATTCATACAGATGATTTTACTTATTCAACCGATAAATGAGATGACTACTAAAAATGACTTACAAACAAGATTTGTCGCTTTTGTCTGCCCAATATCAACCACAGGTTTATCTGTGACATTATCCACTTAAATATCAAAAGCTATTTAACAAAAACTGTGAGAAATTACTTGAGAAATAAATTATTAATTATTTCTATAAATCCATCCTATTCAGTGAAGAAAAAATTTAATGTGCGGTTTAATATGTACATCTGAGGGGTGCTGATTTAAATTTGAGAAACTAGGGTGCTTGAATTCTGGTCAAAAGAAGCATAAACACCCTCACCCGCATGCTTAAATATGGACCTTGGAGGCCCAATTGATGATCACAGGGTGCTTCTGAACAGCTGAGGTCTCATGTACCAGACAGTGCAGCGATTTCATAATTAATCAACTGTACACCCCTCCATTTCATCAACCGTGTAAAAATGATTGACAGGCCAAATTTGCCTGCAGGCCACCAGTTGAAAGGCCCTGACATTTACCATAGAGAAATACTGTTACTGTCAAATTGTTTACAATTGTTATCATTGCAGTCCATTTGGAATGTACAGAGAATCAGTCAAAAGCACTTTCGGTGAGACTAAGTAGTCTAGAAAGCGAGTCTGTCTGCAGGCAAATAATTGACTTGTGATTATTCTTCATCAGACATCAGTTCACGCTGTGACTGGAATTTTAGGTCCCATTGGGCTTTACCAATACCTGCTGGTCGTTTTGTACAATCTGACAAGCAACAATTGTACATTGTCAAGTGATATTGGTTTGGTCATTCTGTTCTGTTTGTATCTCTGGCTACAGGTATCATGTCATAGTGGCAGTGTTGGTGTACATTCTGCCCCTGGTGGTGATGGCTATCACCTACACTATTGTTGGGTTGACGCTGTGGGGGGGAGAGATTCCTGGTGACTCATCTGACAACTACCAGGGCCAACTGAGAGCCAAAAGAAAGGTAAGCAGAAAATAAAACAGACAGTATAACTATATTCTATGTCAACAAAGTGTTTTAAAACAATTGAATTTAAAGTACAGAAATTACACTCCCTAACTTGTTTATACTTCTAAATTTTCTTTATTTTTTTAAAGAAATTATAGAGTAATTTAGTGTGTGTTTTATTTAAGTGGGACAACAAAAGAGCACACGGACAATTTTCACACCTATGCGTTAGTTTGACTCTTGTGACACATGGAATGGAATAATTTAATGTATGCACAAAAACATACATTATGTCTAAGTACATTATGCAACAATTAAGATTTCAAAACACAGTAGTGTAGCATTGCACTGTGCTCTGTTGCACACTGCACATTTTGGCCAAATGTATTATTATTAGAGCATACAGAAATTTAGCATGCAGTGCACAATGTACATACTATATACTGCAGAAATGAAAGGGTAGTATGCTAGTCTGAACCACTGAACAGTTCAATTGTTTGCGGCTCAAGCGCTAGTGAACTGCAAACCGTATATCTGTCAATTTGATGCCTGGGCCCGCCAATCTGTGAATCCCTGCCTGCACTTTCTCACTGCTGCATTTGCTGAGAAAACACACACAGGTATACGAGCAAACACATCACACACACTCACATTTAATAGATCACTGCTGCACTATGTGGGATCAATAAGATACAAGACAAGAAGGTTCTGTAAAGAACAGTGATGGCCAACCCAGCAGGGCATTCAGAACACATGCGGAGGATGAGGATGGAAGAGAAAGCCAGACAGTGATCAGATCAGATGCTGCTGGTATTTATTTAGTTTGGTTTTGTTTTAGCTTGGCTTTTTATACGCCACAGCAGTGCGCCTTCAAAATTTGGAAAACAATACTGAAATGGACAAATAAATGCAATATAAAGATTCCCAGAGGAAAATTGCTCTGCTCATGCTTTGCTCATTGCTCTGCGGTTGCAGTTTCATGGCTCAGGAGTCTTTGAATTCTCAGTTATGTTTTATTTGTGTATCATCTGCATCTGAGATGTTTCAATTACAATTGTTCAATTCAAAAGTCAGTTGTTGACGTACAGTAATATTGAGATATTCAATAAACATAAAGGGCATAGCTTATTTGATATCGGAAGAGTTATGAGGGAAGTTTTGAATGGGTTTATATTCATTTTGATTGCTGACACACCATAGGATCATAAGTACAAAATGAGATTACATTTATTTACATTGTAATACATGATATACATTTAGGCATTTTGTAGACGCTTTTATCCAAAGCATTAATCCAACACGTGTGTTTCCTAACACAATGCTCTACCAGTTACATAGCAACATGTTGTTATCTCATGTTTTCTTGTAAAATCTCATCTAAAGAATTGAGAAAAATGCAGGTGATATAACTAGTTTTTACAAGAGAGAACAATACAAAAAGAAGGTGTGAGGAGAAGTCTCCATTTGGTCTCCATTTATTCTCATTTATATTCCGGAGAAGCAGTTAGGACATTAAGGAGATCTTCTCTGTTTGTTCCTGCTTTGAACATTTCAAAGAGGATGTATCGCTTAACATCGGCTTCTGCACAGACTGTAGTGACGTTCAGTGATAAGTTTGATGCAGTAATGGCCATGTGTGGGGAAAAGACACCGTCAACAAAAATTAGCATGTTGAGCTAAAGGACTGTCTCGTTTTCCACTAGTTACGATGCACAACTCAAAGCACAGATTTCTCATAGTTAAATGTTTCATTTCGTATTGTTAGCACAGCGAACTATTGAGTGAGATGAAAGGGAGGCGACAAACAGAGCTGAATCAACAGTCAGTGGAATTCTGTTCGCTCTTCTATGGTTAATGTAGCTAGCGTGCAGCTCTCGTCTGAATTAAAACCAGATGGTCCATTAAGTTAGAATGATATAACTCTCTAGTTTAAGATTTTACGAAGAATGAAATGCATTATTGAGAACGCAGGTGATTTTTAGCATATAAGTTTAAAAGAAAACAAAGCAACTGTTATTTGGTTTTCCAAAGCATTTTGCAGCTTAACCGAGAACATGTATTTGGACAGATTCTGGTTTTCAACCCATTATAAGGGCTTTGATGAGACTCGGTAAGTTCTGGAATATAGCCGCTCACCGGTTCAATAAGCATTATATATACTCTACTTTCCAATCAATAGCATTTAGTACTGTCGGTCTGTATTTTGCTTTACGGCACCGTCTTGCTCGCTCGCTACGGCTGCCCCCCCACCACATCCCTTTCTTCCATTAGTGGCTAAATTGCATGCTGAATATATGTATTTCAAACCAGTTAGCTCTCGCGAGTCCCATATGCCCACACTTTATCTGATGTATAAAGGTGATCGCGTGAATCCAGCCACTCTCCAAACATCTCTCTCAGCCTTTAGAAAACCCTCAATTAAGGTTTAGGAACATTCTCATTTTCATTGTCAGTTTAAATGGAAGTCTGAGAGGATTTTGAGAAGCTGGTGGGTAAAAGTACTCGTCTGTTTAAAGGCTTTGTTTAGCCATTGATAGGCCAGAAAAGCAAGGCTTGAAATGGTCGATTTTTATTTATTTATTGTTTTGAACATCAGTGAATGACATTTTAATGCAAAATGAAAAGCCTTGGAACGGAGGTGTGAGAAAAACATTAGCGTTATGTGTAGTTTCAAACTGGAGTAGCGTGTATTGTCTTTTTATAATCGAATTACAGAAAAAATAAAAGCACTGTAAATGTGTGACTCAGCTGTAGGTTTTTGTAATCAAAGCTGTGCTGGTTTCCAGTAGTTTCCAGTTTTCCAAAGACTCGGGTGGAGCCCATAGCAGTACTGAGCAGAGCATCGCTCATGCGACTATTGGCTGAAATTTTTCTGTAGTCAATAAAATCAGCTGCTGAGAGAAACTATGTTCATAAAAAAACATGGATGGCTGACTTTAATAAAGTAAATAAAACAACACAATAAACCTCTCAGAGGATTTTCAGAAGTAATGCTCATTTGTGAAGTGTAAGAATCTGTATATAAGTCTAATCTGAGCCCGGGGAAAGTGATTGTGTGAGTTCGACTGTGATCGTGTCATAATGGCTGCCCTCACTTTGTTCTCAGGGCATGTTTTGCCCTAGTTTTTTTCTTTTAAGGTGTTGTGTGTTTGCAACCCTGTACAATGACAGAGGGAGGTTGAGTCTTGTCAAAAAATGTATCAAAATAGACTACAAGTGTTGTAAATAGTCTAAATTTTGCACTGGCAACGCAAAGGTTGTGGGTTTGATTCCCAGAGAGCACATGCACTAACAAAATGTATAACTTGAATGAACTAAGTTTTTTGGGATAAGAGCGTCTGCCAAATGCGTCAATGTGAATGTAATTGAATAGATGGAATTGGGCCTGGGAAACAGATAGTGTTCCCCTTTCTCTCTATATTTTGTTAATTATTTTTAATTGTCATTAATTAATTACAGCAAATTGTACAAGGTAATTTGGCATAATATAAATGTTATTATTAGCTCTGTAGGAAATTAGACATGAAAATACTTTCAACAAGGCAAACAGGAAAACGGAGCAAGTGTAACTGTGGGTGTGTAGTTGTTGTGCTTTGTTGTTCTGTGTGTTTGCCATCTGACATTGTGCGTCAAATGAATTATAAAAGAATACGTGAGAGCATTCTGTTGAAAACCCATTTAACATTCCTAGAGCACGCTGTGGATAATTATAATCAAAATCTTAGAGCTCACAGCATCAATCCAGCACTGCCGGATGACAAACACTGCTGCCATAGTTTGTTAACAACAATCACAAAACCACACATGTGAAGTTTTGCTTATCTCGCCCATAGCAGAAAGCTAACTGCCACAACAGTATCACAACCCATTGTCATCCATGTTTGCCTAGTGGCAACAGAAAGAACAAAAGCTCCTTTTTCAAAAGCTGCAACGTGATTGGTCGCCACCATTCGCAAATTAAAAAGTCTTGGTTTTGAGTTTTGCTAGTATGTGTTTGTATTGCTGGCTGCCATAACGGTATTCGTGGGCTGCATATTTGCTTTAAAAATCACAATCACAAATGAGATTTTGTTCTAGTTTAATCAGGAATTATTCGTTCTGCCACGAAGATTGAGAATTCTGGGAAACTATTTATCTATATTTCAGCATTGCATGCAAAAATCTCTTCTATAATATAGTTTTAAATACAGTTATTTTCTGTCTTGTCAACACTCGACTGCAGTACCTCACAGGAGATGGATCATGTGACCTGCTGTCTTATTTCTATTGGTAGTTGACACATCATGTCACGGCTCATTTTCATATAGTTATGCTATTCTCCGCTTTGAGTCACTGGCTCCGCCCACATCCAGCAATCACTGTAAATTATGCAAGCTCTCATTGGAAAACAGTATATTCTGGTTGCATTGTGACGGGCTTTCGGAAAGGCATAACAATACGAGACGTGCTGCAATCTACAGGTGAAGCAAACAGCAAATCACTGACACACAGCACAAAGATCACCAGAGCGAGATGCCAGAATATTCCCCACACTCCTCTTAGATAAATAGCAGAACTGTGGTCCATTTTCTCCACAGGAGCTGTTTTTATCACGCCATCCTTTTCTCCAAATAAACATCCAGAATGATTCCAGCACCGTTTACTGACATGAATACATTAATGCACCATTACGGCCAGTGTCAAAGCTTTCTGTCAGCTGTCATCTCATTCTACCCAGATCTGTTTATGTCTGTCTATGTGTGAAGGTAGCGAAAGTGGCTTCTGGTGTTTTCCGTTATGAATATGAACTTCCACTAAGATGCTTTTATGTTTTAATCATTTAAGACTTACTAATCTGAATTCTAACTAACTGAATTCAATGGTTGTTTATATCACACTTCTATACCATTTTTTGCAATTGGTGAATTGATTTTAGCAGTAGTGCAACATCCAAATGTCTGCCATACAGCACATTGACAATGTACAAGGTTTCTATGTCAGTTAAAGAACAGTTGAAGGGGGAGGATCAGAGTTGTATAACCCTGCTGTAAAGTGTCCATTGTAGAATCGTTATATCTGAGGTAACGTGGTTTCGGCTCAGAGGCATCTGTTTGCGAAGACCACGGTTCTTCAGACAAGCATCTGCTTGTTACTTTTTGCTGAATCAATGCTAATTAGGATGAAACTGGCTGAGTGTGTTTGCCAAATTTAGGAGTGAGTTTATTTCTCTTTACTGCCAGCTTGGCATGATTTAACATCCCATTGTCTCATTTATCGCTGGTTAGGTGTGCTAAATAATTCTGAAGAATGGTAGGTAATAGAATTGCTGAAATTTTATTCTGGGTACCATGGCAGGAAACTGAGGTTCATTATTCCTTTCTTTTCTTGAAAATAGTTTCTGAAACTTTGTGTGAGAAACCCCTTTGTTAAAGGGTTAATTCAATGAAAAATATACATTTTGTTATTATTTACTCGCCCTCAAGGTCTGAACCTGTAGAAATTTATTTTGTTCTGCAAAACAGTTTTGGGGCACCATTGGCTTTTATAGTCTTTTTTCCTACTATGGAAGTCCCCAAAATTGACTGGTGTGTGCATGCATGCTTTTACAATGTTTACACAAAGATTTAAACAAGTAAAACCGTTTCTGATATTTCTTGGAAGAAAACCAAATTCAATTAAATATATTTGAAAATGTAGTTTTGTTCAAAATGTTTGAATGGCACTGTGGCGTATAGACTTACTATTATAAATGTATTCTTTGATAATTAAATATTGTTTCGACCCCCACTAAATAACTTGGACCTGCGGTTTATATTTCCAAATTGACTTTGTCCCTGGAGCCAAATCCCTGGTGTCAGCAGCAGTTAGTCACGTTTCCTTATTAGTATTGCAACCATTATATTTATGGGAGTGTCTTGACTTAATAGTCCCCTGACTTTAAACTCCAAGGGCTGCAGAGAGAATATGGCAAATTACTCTGCAGTATTAAACGTGCTTTCTGTCACCACCTTCGTGACAGGTTCATACTCAGGTGCCTCTTACCTGTCCTTCTCAACACAGTTTTACACATCGATTTGCATTTCCACCTTCCTCATGCGTGATGACAGAAGACAAAAACAACCCTGTCGTTCACCCATATCGCCTTCTTGTCCTGATACGTCAGTCTGCAAAGAACTGTTGAATAATTCAAATCATTCCATAATCAGACGTCTTTTGTGTAGTTCTTCAAACCTAATATAATACATTTCTTAAGATGTTTTAGACTGTTTCTTGGTTTTCGGTTAGAGCGTCGCTTTCTTTGTTCCCTCTCTTTACTGTCTTATGACACCCACTGTATCAGCGTATTGATCAGAACTTCATATCAGACCATTGTCCTCTCCTCATTCTTCAACATCAAGAAAAATCTACAATCTCTATTTACCGGAGTTGACCACTCTCCATTCAAGTGACCATCACAAAAATGACTTCAATTCCAGTTACAGTCAACTTTGCTTTTTTCTCCATCTCTGAAAGAGGTAGGGCGAGATAAGAGAAAACAAAGGACATACGATCTCGTGGACTCAAACACGGTCAATGCTCCTCAGCTCTGAGTATAGAAGCTTCTGTCTTATCAGAGACTTATCAGGAGAGAAACATTGGTTCGGAGGAGAGCGTGAGAGGCAATGATATGAGCTCTTCCTTTACCCCAGGACACCTTCTCACTTTCACCTCCTGCCTTAGATCTGTCTGTGAGAGCCGTGTCTTTGAAATGTGTTGGAGATATTCTGGGAAAATTTGGGTATGGAATACTGATGATGTGTTAATAGACACAAACATTACATCTGTGTTTTTTGATTAATCAGAACTACAAAAATATATAATGATGCAAACACGCAGAAGTATGCGTACTGTATGACTGAACATATTATTGCCACTGTAAAAAACATTTTTGTGTAGTTCTCTGAAATGTTTTATGCTTCACAGTTAATGATTTTTGAAGGACTAGCATCGCATTTGGTGTGTTTATTAATGAATTTCCTTACACGGCAAGGGCCCATAATCATATTGCAAAACCCATAATCATTCCCTACAAGAGATTGGCTTTACCTCTGTATAAATAGAATATTTTATTTAAAATTCCTTATTGTACAATACAAATACCCCAATACAAGGCTGTTCAGTTTGTAGAGAGTTTTCATCAACATAAATTACACACAGCCGTACCACAGGCATTGAATTTTAAAATCGTTACATGCTTTAAAAATGTACGTTTGGAACAAGTTGTCACAATAGAACTACAGCAGCTGTCTGATTCGTCAAGCATGTAAACTCATCCCTGTGTTAGTCAAGTCCCAGTTTAACAATTAGCATTTTTGAGGTGAAACTTGGAGTGTTTGAGTTGTGCATCAGAACAAGACGCCACAGTCTGTTCAAGTACGGTTAACCTTATTTTGCTTCTAAATTGAAAATGCGTTCTTCAAATGTCAGAAACGTTACAGAGCACGTTACAGAGATTTCCGGGTTGGCCTATAATATACATAATGACTTAACAGCTCTATTGTGGACACAGACAGTAAACATCTGAGTGATGAGGACACAGCCGCGTGTGCGGATGACCTGTAAACATACGCGACATAGTATCTGACTTTCACTACACACAAACCAAATACTTGATTATGATAATTAAATGTTATCCTACATTACACTGATTGAAGTGTTAATGTACTTCAAGGGTTGCTGCCTCAGTCTTTGCAAATGCACTGCTGCGATTTCATGTATTTTTTTATGACGACTCCTTAATGATGGGACACATCAATAACCGCATTCAGAAATTAAGCCACAGAATTTTTAATAGCAATGTTTTAATGTGGTCTTATTCTACTGGTCAGCACTGAAGCTGAACACAGATCAAGGTAAAGTTGCCTCTTTCATGTTGTCTTATATGATATTGTGCCATTTTTGTTTTATTAGCACAGTTAGCACAACTTTCTATCTATACAGATAAAAAATGAATTCCTATTACATGAGCTCATTATATTAAGTTGCTCCCTCAGTCACTCACTCACTCACTCACTCACTCACTCACTCACTCACTCACTCACTCACTCAGTCACTCAGTCAGTCACTCACTCACTCACTCACTCACTCACTCACTCATTTGTCCATTCCTGAGGAGAAGCGTTAAAGATATCTTACTCCACACTGAAGTGGTCAAAGCGCAGCTCGCACGCTCCGTGTGACAGCTTGAAGAATATAATTAGGTTCATTAGTGGAGTGAGGCGAATGGCTCCTCCAATCAGACGTTGTGATGTGGCTACGGAAACGATTCACCTCTTGAAGGATGGAAATGGATTTGTTATGGCAGAGGCCCTGCAGGCACACCACGCTCTCTCCCTGCAGAAGGACACTTGCATAAAGAGAGAGCAGATATTTTGAGGACGGAATGAAACTGACAGGACGGAGAACCACACAGTGGCGCGACACCAAACGAAGTTTGAGAATTTTCAGCAGTGCAGTGAGTGTAAAAGCCCTGCATGACAAACAACAGCTTATGTATGATAGAACGAATGGGGCTAGTTGTCACACGTTGGGTTCATTTCAGAGGCTATTTTTTAAAGTTGGTTCATTCAAAGTTTTTCTGTAAGACCATACCTTGAATCCGGGAGCAGATATTGTTCCCTCAGCACATGCTGATCCTGAGCCAAAATAATTCAGCAAAGTGTGTAAATGAAAAAAAATTATATCATTGGTTAGTCAGACATAACACAAAACAAGTGACAACTTGTACCAACGTGAAATTTACAAGTATGGAAATTACCGGAGAAATTGTCCTGAGAAAACAGTTAAAGCTTTTGTTTCATACCGACATGTATTAAATAGTTATCTCCTCTCTGAGTATGTGTAGTGTAGTGTTACCGTATTCCTTGTTTACTAAACTCAACAAAATGATGGTATACATTTTATGGAGGACAGAATGTGCAAAAAATATCGTGAATTAGGAAATTTAGGAAAAAATTATTCGTGAAAAAGGATGTGTGACCAATTAAGACTGAGGTAGCCCATATTTGACAATGTCCCCCAGTGGGACAACTAGCACCAGTCATCCTACGTCACACCACAGAGCACAAATGTGCCATGTTTGCTGCGAGCACAAAGGATGTCAGGAAAGGCTACGTGTGGTGTCCTTGTTCAGCTGGTAATGTGTTGCCTGAGGTTTTGTTTCTTGCTGTGGATGCATTGCTTCCACAGAGTGTGTGAGACTGCTGGTGGCACGACTGGGCTTTTGCTATGTGACGTTGTTGGCTGCTTTTGGGTGTGCTGTATGCTGTGAGATTTGAATGACAAGCAGTGTCTTGATGAATTAATGTTATGAATACAAATACAGCCATATAATTGCTTGTAATTTGATTGGTGCTCCACTGTCCCCCCTGTTTATGATTGGCTGCTTGTCTAGTGCTGTCTACGAAGGCAGAATTGTAAGGCATAAACTTAAGAAGGGCATCCCCATCCTGCATCCAGCAAAATCACAGATAAGGATACAACCTGTCCCATAATGCACTGCGCCAAGCTCACAAAAATATGCATACAGTAAAATGATATATATTGTATAAAACTGGACTATTCTGGCATAGCTTTTGCCCCTTTTTCATGGCTTTGTCTGGCTCTATGACAATATTGGTGTACAAATGCCTGCACTGCGTTCAGTGCTGTTTGCACTTGGGCGCAAATAGTCACTCTAAAATAACTCTTTCACCCACAATCATTGTGTTTTATTGTTATCTTTGTCTCCGCTTTCGAAGATGGAGTATTTTCTCTTTCCGCTCTTTTCTTGTATTTCTGTACATATATTTCCTGTGAAGCTGATTTTAAGTGTTATGTATTATATAAGTGCTATACAAATAAATGTGAAGGGGAATGTAATATTTCACTGTGTCACTTTATGCTTCCAGGTGGTGAAAATGATGATCATAGTAGTGCTGACTTTTGCCATCTGCTGGTTACCGTACCACATATATTTCCTCATTACTGGCTTAAACAAGCAACTGGTCCGATGGAAGTTCATTCAACAGATCTACTTGTCGGTCATGTGGCTTGCCATGAGCTCCACCATGTACAACCCCATTATCTACTGCTGCCTGAACAGCAGGTAACACGCACATGCTTACACCACATATATTCCCAAAGGTGAGTGAATGAGAGCTCTCATTCTCCCTTCTAGACTTGACAGAGTGCTACAGCAACAGAAGATTTATGACAGAAATACGTTGTGTCATGGCAACATGAGTGCAATTCTATGGCTTAGCGTGCAGTTTCGAGCACCCTTGAGATGCTCTTTTCGCTGTGAAATAGTAACCGTAAATTAGTGACTGAAATCAGGAAGAAAGTCTTTAATTATCATTTCAAATGAAGGACAGGAAACAGTTGTGCCGTTTATTTGTTGAACATCTCACCTGAAATTCTTAATACAAATGAATGAACAGATTACTGTCTCTGTGGTTAACTAATACATGCACCTACACCAACTGTGACAAAACAAGATTGCTTCGTTTATAACAGTGTCTGTATGTTTTTTTTCCTGTGAATCAAACGTAAGATTTTGAGCTGCAAGTACCTATTCTATTATACATATTCTACATACATATTTTTATCCTTCCCTGAAATGAAATGATTTTACCTTTTAAATATCAAATGTGTAATTTGATTGCTTTACATTTTAATGGTCATATATTTAAATAACTTTAGCAGCAGTATAAATAGACAGTCATTAGCCCTGTTTAGCTGGTAACTGTTTCTCACGGGGACCCCAAGTATATTTATTATGTACCCCAGTGTTTTATTGTCATCCAAATCCAAAATTTCTGTTTTTCTCACTTCACCCAGGTAAAAATCACTGACCGAATGACCTACTGTCTTTTGCTACTGAAAGGCACAGCCGTCATTTATGTTTAGTAATGCCCCATGTTACAGTAACAATGCGTTACAGCAACAACGGGTTACAGTAACCAGAAGTTACGTTATTGCCTTTAAGTGGTCAAGCAGAAACAGTCTAACAAATCTTACACAAATGTTTACTCAAACTGTTGTCCAGTTCTTCATTCTGCTCCTGCATCTGCTGTATGTTCTGGTTTAAGGTTTCGGGCTGGGTTTAAACGGGTGTTCCGCTGGTGCCCGTTTGTGCGGGTATCCGACTATGACGAGCTGGAGCTCCGGGCCATGCGGCTCAAAGTAGCGCGTCAGAGCAGCATGTACACGCTGTCACGCATGGAGACCACCGTGGTCGCCGTGAGCGACCCCTCAGAGCCCTCCACCCACCCGGCCCGGAAGAACCTTCAGAACCATCAGCACAACGGCTGCTCCAGCTCGGCCAAGAACAAAGAGGCTACATACCCTCAAAGTGACCCGAAGGAGAAGTTCTGCTGAGATGGACTTTGATGTAAGAGTCATACTGAAGTATCAAGCACAATGATTCATAAATGAGAAGATAAACATGGACTTTCAGTTGCTGTTTTTCTCATATCACTAGTTTCACATACAGATGTAAAACACATAACATGATGTTATATTTTAGAAATGTATTTTCTGTGTTTTTGCTTTGACAAAAACAGTCGCCTGTATGGAAAAACAATCCTTTTTTTTCCACCGCCAGCCCTGATCCTGTCATGTTCCTGCCTCTGAGGAGCACTTTCTGTCCATTTCAGAAAGCAGAAAGAGGTTTTCTTTGATGCTAATCAGGTTGTGTGTTCTCTTTCATCATATGATTAGCAAGGTTAGCATGTAACCTGAACGCCAAAGGTTTCATTTCTCGGTCTCAAGTCCGAACGTTCTGTTCTTGTTAAAATCTCATAACGTATTAAACAGTTCAGGCTGACCTCGCTTCCGTATCTCTTGTATCACACCAGCCACAAAATAACTGCAATCCTTCTATATTCTCCTAATACATCTAAAACATGTTTCTGTGACCATTTTACTAATTGTAGAAAGCAATGGTGCTGTTTGCAGTAGCATACCACCATACTGCTTGTACGCAGTGTATGTACTGTTTGCTTGGATTCCAATCACTTTCAGTTTTAGTACAAGCTACAATTGTATTTTATAAAATAATGAAGAAAAGCAGCCAGTAAGAGCCCAGCATAGATGGAAACACCTTCAATACAAAAACCATCTCGGGGGTGCCTCAAGAAGCTGGGTGTTAAAATGCTAAATATTATATTACTCCTAGGCTTATACATTTAAGTGCCCATATTGATAGACAGCCTCAGAAGTGGAATGTTTACATATCCCCGTGTACAAGCCACAAAAACACACTCACAGAGACACTCTGACACACACATAGACAACAATACACAGTCATTTGAATCATCATAGCATTTTATTACATTGATTTGCACAAATGCTGCCTTTTTACTCTCAGTGGGCGGCTATCCAGCAGAGGACAAATTGTCTTTTCTCTGTTAACCTACTTTACATGCAATTGTCCAGTAGTCCGACAGTAATAAGCACAAGACAAGATGTATGGCTTGCGTACATTAGCCTCGGGCATTGATTGGCTGGGCCTGAACATTGCTAGCTTTAACCTTGAACTCAAAGTTGTATTTTAGTACCATGTCTGGGGGCTTTGTTGTGCTCATCCTCACTTCACCAGCAGCTGAAAGTTTAACAGACTTTCCAGGCCAGGAGAGGCAACTGTGACCCCACAGAAAGGGGGTGTGGGGAGGGCTGGCTTGGATTCTCCACAGTGTCTTGCATACAAACATTGATACACTCTGCATATCTTACATTCGTAAAGTAATTCTGCATGAGAATATCATTTTACAAACAGTTCTATTTAAAATAAAAATTCCAATATTTGTTTGAGTTAAAGTGGATTAAAAGGAGATTTTCCTGTAGTTCAGTCCTTTAAATTGCAAGAATTAAATGAAACGTCATGTGTACGTTTCTTATATATATATATATATATATATATATATATATACGTATATATATATAAAATGTGCATACATTAAATTTTATTTAATTCTTGGAATTTTGAAGAAATAGTGAATCATCAATTTGAAAGTCATTTCCAATTTATGAATGAATCGCACAGGTAGACACATTATCGAACGTATATCAACGTTGTTTTATTCTTTTCTTGTCATGTATCAAGTCTTTTAAATTCTTTTTTGTCCTTTTCTATGGCTTTCCATGACTGTTTTTATTGTTTGCAGTTTATGCATAACTGAAATATTATTTAAACAAGACTGTAACTGATGTTTTTGTGTGTCGGACAATACTTACCTAGTGAATGTGCTGAGACATTATTTATGAATGTAGTATTAATTATGAATGTAGGTTAAAATATGGGCGTGTTTCGGTGGTTTTGTACATCCTTTTGATGTATAGACAAAATGACAGAAAATAATATGGTGCGACATTAAAGATGATAATAAATATACAGTATAAGTTACGTACAATATATAGGTTGGCAGTGCTGTTTCTCTAAACATAAATATACAGTGTATGATTACACAGCCATTGTCAGTGTCAGCTGTAAACATATGTAAATGTGTATGTATTAAAGCATTGAAGCGTGTATTCATTGCCTTACAGGTATGTTCTTGACATGTTTTTTAAGTGTAAAAACACCTTTTGTCCCTAATGGAAAACAAACAGCAATTCTAAATAATTATCTTTAATTCGCATTAGAATAATGATTTGTGTAAAACATCAGCTTTTTTCTGGATTCTGATTCTTATTTGCAGTGTTAATTGTTAGCGCCTCTTTCCCTATTTATTAGTCTATAACTCTTTCGGTAATACCTATGTGTAGAAACATGTTGTTTTTGTGTAAACACGCTTACTCGTGTTGTATATAACGATCTGTTGGAGGTCAGATTAGACGTGCGGCCTGGCTTTACACAAGCTGTTCTTAATAATAATTTAACACACAGATATAATTTTGCTTTGATATGTGTAGTTATGTAAGTTTACCACTTTGTAGTTTGTGCTGTTTTGCTGATAGAGGCAGTTAGTAAAAGTATTATCAGAGTACAGTATCATTATATTCAAATAGATGAGATTTGTTTATAATATAACATTTAATTTAATAAATATTTAATAATTTAATAATAAAAATGACTGTATAATAATTAGCATAAATATATACTTGTGTTTTGGTAGACTGTGCTGCATTTTTGATAGCGTGTGACAAATTAGCTTTTTAACTGAATGTTTCAGCAAGTTATATCAGAATGTTGTTTACAAACCACCCTCACATACTACTATACAGTGTTTGAATGACTGTAAATTTTTACGACAATTCCTATTATAGGAAAAGGATAAAAAACTGTGGGTTAAAGCTCTCTTCTTAAAAAAAAGCTTGCTGTTTGTTTCAATTACTGTTATCTTGCGTATAATTAGATCATTTTGTTGTGTCGTTGCCTTGCCTGTTGTTCTCTACGTTTCTAGAATGTGTTTAAAAAATTCTGTACTGCCAATATTTCAGTTTTGATATATTAACTACGTGTTGTAATGGACGAACTGTGATTCAAGGAAATAAACGTGTTCAGTGGTTTTAAGAAAACAAATGTGAGCTTTCAGTAGCATTTGAAATCCTATTAAAAACCTCATGTGAGTCAATAAACAGCAGCCTCTGCTGTTACTCAGATGGAAATAAGGTCAACTAAGCGAGGTAAAGTGAAATTCCCTCCAGACTGTATGTGTTTGTGATTCACACAGCAGCAGATGGAGAGCTGCGCGCTCTGATCTCAGAAGACTAGCCAGAGTACTTTAAAGAATAGTTCGGCATCAGTCGTGTGTGTGCAGAATTTTTCCTCAATCCGGTGTAACTCAAATGAGACTAATCCCCGTCCTTCCTGATAAGAATTTCTGTGTATCTCTCTGGGCTATTCCCTGCTGTCCTGCTCTATTTGTAGAGCCACGTTGCCACACTGAAGTTACAGTAGTTAACCTGACTACTGATCTCCAAGTTTAAAGCATTATAGAGACAGATTTAACACAAGGAACTGTAACAAAATGTTAACATTTGTTATGTGTACATATTCATCAGTGCACACCTAATTTCAGATGCCCTGGAGAGGTTCGGAGGAGCTAAACCTTGTGCCACAGCACGATCATCCCTGCCTACTGTACCGACTGATAAAATGATGAGGCAGAACTTTATTTATGCTTTATTTATGTAGGGCTGAAATACTGTAGTGCCGGCCAAGTGTTTGAGAAGCAGAACCAGGATCTAATAATCCATGATTATGTTTTGACCAGAACTTCACAGACAAACAAAACAAAAGGGAACGCTAGGCCGGTATACTAGTTTGTTGGGAAAATTACCCAGCACAGTTACAATTATCTGTCAGGTGGATGGTGAGCAGAAATAGCTAAACACAGAGTGATGAGCACTAATAGTTGTATTAAGGCCGTGGAATAATGATTATGGAGAACTCAAATGTGCTTGCGGTAAGACACAATGTAAACTCTCAAGGGCCAATTTGAAGGTTCATCTTTCTGAGTACATGAACTGTTTGATCTTCTCATCTCAGAAGTCAGACACCTCACCAGCGCTCAATCAATTTGTCCTTAGGCCGAATGGATTTACTGCACACAGCAATATACTTTCTGAACATGACCTGAAATGGTGCACCTGCTGCAACAGATCTGTGGGTGCTGTAGCCAAACAGACCACACAAGCAGATTCATTTGTGCCACATGAAGGCTGGTACTAATTGATGAAGGAATATACAAAAGGAATATCAGTGTCCATGAGTGAAAAACTCCCATAAGGCATTTCAGCCTTTACAAGAACTGGTCCATTCTATGTTACTGCCCCTTTTACCTGACAGAGACCTTGGAAGTCTTCTAGTCATAACAACCGCCCCATCTGTGGTACTGGTTAGCATTTTGTCTGTGCCACGGTCATCTATTAGTAATGGTTTCCTCTCACTGAAAGAGCTCCGACCCTCATGAGTTATGGAGAATGTCTTGTCAGTGAAGAGTAACTGTAATGAGATCCACACACAACAGGAGAGACCTCAACCCAATGTAATGCAATTAAATAGCAAATTTAACCGTAGATCAATAATGTTTGAGTTGATTTTATTTACTACATCTGGACAAAATTCACCAATATTCAAAAGACTCCAAAACAAGAAGAAAAAGCTGCCGTTTAGAAAACGTTGTCATAAAACAGTTTTCCGAAAAATTATATTTGATATTAACTGTATATTTTACAGTTCCTAACTGTAATATATCTTTTTGTTACTGTAAAAAGCCACATGATAATTCGAGGATGCTATTTATCACCAGTATAAGATCATTTTACTTTTTCTTATAAATAACATTTGTATAAAATATTTGACAGTAAAAGTTTATTAGTTTATTGACCTGTTTATTAGTTAGTCAATTGTGTTCACTACAGTATTTTTACAGAAAAGATCCAAATCTGCGGCATGGAAAAAGCAAAGCTGTATGAGTCATTAGCCACCCAACTTCCAACATCCGCACGTACTTTGTTTATGCCACGGCATGCCAACCCACAATCTGTCTGCTGTGAGCTTTTGAACACGGCAGGGGATTTGTAATGATATGGCAGCTCTTATTCTCTTAGTAAGAATTTGATCTGATAATAGTTGTATGATGACCAAAACACATCATGTCGCATCACAGGACCGGGTACGACGTACGTTCCCATTCATTCCGTATAATCCCATTTCGGAATGATAACCCATTATTCATTTCACAGGAATCTAAGCAATTGAACTGAAGCAGAAGGTACAGGGTGGCCGTATACTGTATGTCAATATACCATTTAAATCCGTATTTAAACTTTATGGTGTATTTTCAAACGCTCCAATTGTCCATAGGCTTTATTATGGCTCTGCCATGAGCAGTGGGAAATCAGAAACCACATTTGGAAATATGAAGTCTGGATCGCCAAACTGCTTGTGTTGCACCTGCTTTAACATTCATTTCAGGGCTATAAGGTTAAATACAGCTTTCCTTTGTCACCAGATGTGTGTGGTTGTAGTAACTGCCATCACTGCAGTGGGTTCTGTCAGCTGGGTTACTGTAGACTGTATTCCACTACCTCTGGTCCATCTGTTGCATTCTTGTTACATTTATGCATTTGGCAGACGCGACTTAATTGCATTTTACTATACATTGTTTTTAAGTATGTGCAATCCCTGGGATCGAACCCATGACCTTGGCATTGTTAACACCATGTTTTAACCACTGAACTACAGGAAATCAGCTGTTGTTGTGAGGGTGGAACAGTGGGAAAGTGAGAAAGCGGTCAAGTTGGTCAAAAAGTCTTAATGTCTTCTTTTAAAGCTGCTGTATTATTACTGACTAATATTGTGCATTCTCATATAACAGCTTGAATCCCTGTAAACTGTTGTGGACATGTAATGATATAAAGTAATGAAACACTCAGCTGTGGCAGCACATACTAACGATTATGTTACTGCTTCCACAGATATGTGGTGTAAGGTATCATTTCATTTTGTGGCAGGTGTGACAGCCCAAGGCCAAGGCAATTCAATAGAATAAACCGAGTCATGTCTCCGATCACTGGAGGGTGTGTGTATCTCAGGAACATGGGTGTAGTTCCAGGAACACACGAAACCAACATTTCTGAGTAGATTCGAAATGTCCTAATATCTTTCTTTTTTCCAAACAGTAGCAGTTTCCAATATGAACTTCACACGTTTACCTGCCCATACAGATTTAATTTGTAGACTCGAATCAAGATCTGAGCTACTGTAACCCTGGACTACTGAATATTTAAAAAAAAAATTATCATGGGAAGAGTCAAGGTGGTGAAAGGATGCCAGTGTTGTATAGAAAATCATTTTCCCTGCTTCTGATTGGGGAACACTGGGGTCACCACTACCTGATTGGTCTTTA
>JAZGTJ010004288.1:0-31493 GCA_036877575.1 Botia almorhae | reverse complement strand
GAACTGAAATTTCTATGAACTTGTAAAAACAATATAGAACATAATTCAGTCTGTGTCAGATTCTGAATCTGAAATATCAAGTGAAGTCACAGATAAGAAAATGTCACTCGACGTTGAGGGCATCGCATCTCCTTCATCAGCTTTCTCCATCTGTGCAAGTGTGCATCGGTCTCCACTTCAGAACTGAAATACCTGCGTAAATCYATGCAGCTCTTATTTTCACAATCGCACACACACAGCTATCAGCAATGTTCTCTCCACTATACATGCTCTCTCTATTACATGTTTAATCCTGCTGTGGAAGGTTTCACTGGTCACATGAGGAGAGTAATGACTGACAGGAGGAGCGTCACTGATACACAGTTCACATTCAAATGCGATTTCAATACCTCACATATTGATAGTGGCTTCGAAAATTACATACAACATAATTACTCGACCAAATTTGCAAAAGCATTGTAATATATTTTTTCCCCTTTTAAGTTAGCCGACGGGCAGGGTGAAATACATTTTGGTAGCCTGACTGGATGACACAATAGCCCCGGGACGTCGGGCTAGCAATTTTGTGAGCCCTGCTCCCTAATACTTTATTGTCACACTTGTGCTTGTCTTTGAAAAAGCAAGAAATACATTTTTTTTTAAAAATCGCATGGCTGCAAACTTTGCAAAGCATGGCTGCATGTTTCTAACATTTTGCCCACGCAGAAAAAAAATTCCATGCAGAAGACAGAACCAAAATATGTGGCTAGAGGTTTTTTAAAATACAGCTTTACTGAACCCTCAAGGTTTCTCAAGATCTTGACAAATTATTTGAATTAAACAACTGAATCCTCAAAAATCAGAGGTAGCGTTGCTAGTAACCAACATCTGCCTTGATAGACACATACAGATGCTTGTGTCAAAACATACTGCACATCACTTAACATCATTCAACATCCAAGAAACATGTTGCCTTGGGAAAATGTAATAAACACATGCTTTATATCATTGCTCACACATCAAAACAACAAATAAGGTGTCATTTTGTGTCAGGCATGAAGGTGAACAGCTCTTGAAAAGAAGTCATACAAACCCATTAATGTTCATATATCAGATGACACAAACTTCACATCCCACCCAAAACCAACAGCCCTTCAAATCACCAAAGCAAAGATCTGTATAAAAAATGCTAAAACTAAGGATGAGGAACACTTCAACCTTCTGCAAGTCATGCTATTATCAGGACTCTCTCACTCTTTCTCCTCTACCAGCACTTACAGAGAAAACTGTCTAGGGCCCGTGCACTAAAGCCTGTCCATGTTTTTAAACTTTTAAGGGGGTGACTATTTAAAGTTTACTCAAAAGCGAATGTTCTGTTATTCAGTCATCCTCACGCCATTTCAAACCTTTATGCCTTCCTATTCTGTGGAACAGAAATGGTACCAACTTCTATGGACAGCCTGTCCACTCATTTATGAAAGTGAATGAGGACTGGGGCTGTCAAGCTAAAAAACATGACAGCCCAAAATTGCTGTCAAGCATTTGCCCATCTGTCACTGGGCATCATTAGAACACCACTCTGCTGGTTTGAATCCTACCTCACATGAAGAAGATCCTTCAGGGTGACTTGAATAAGGGTATCTCAAAGTTCAGTGCTTAGTCCCCCTTTCCTCTCACTTATTTTTCCTCACAATATATTTCCCCTTATATTTCCTCTCAATATAAAAAAGCATTGCTGGGACCTATCATCCAGACACATTGTACAACTGTTCCAATCTGATCACCTTTCCTGGTGTATAAGTCAGCCTGGAAGAGAGACAACCTCTAACTCAACCTAGCAGCAACAGAAATATTTACCTTCCCAGCCAGCCCAGCGATTCAAAACAATAATATAATTCAGGGGGTAGTGTTTCCTGACCCCTGACCCACACGCACCTCAACACTGTCAGGAGAGATGGCTCCATCAGCAGGAATATCTGTTCCATCCTCCTCTTCAAATGTTGCACGCTTGTAGTTAGACATCTATAAACCAAGAGAGAAAGAGAGAGAGATAGAGGGTACAATCAAACATGCAATGTATGTTACAACTATTACCATATGATACCACTAAGGCGTTTTCACACCAAACACAAAATGCAATGCAAACAAGATTATGAATATCAACACATTGCTATGAAGATATTCACACTTGGGACAAAACTTTGGCTAATGATAAAACAAGTTTTACAGAAAGTTTTAAAACAAAGTTTTTAACAATCTTTCTGTGAATGGCAGACCCAATTGGGTCCTTAAGGAAGAAGATATTCATTAGCATTCCTATCCACCTAAAAGGCAGTACAGCTTGTGCATGACATCCTCCCAACCATAAATCCTTGGGCAGATCAGATCAACCATTCATTGTGTCTTCTATTATACTAAGAATATTCAGACTGATGAATATGTATTTCATGCTTGATGTGTGTAGATCATTTGTCTGGCTTTTGTTTCACTTTTGGTGTGAAAAGTCAAAACTGACCCTTTTTACTTTCTAAATACATATTCTTATTGTGATCATTGCAAAAATGTTTGTCCTTGTAATTTTCATCAAAATGTAATATCGTTCCTCAGCTCAGGAACCTTTTTAACTGACATTACTGAGCACTTTTTAACACCTATTCAACCCATCTAAAATCATATAAAGACCAGTTTTTACAATTCAATCAATTTTAGGTTAATTAGATTAGGTTAAATTAGCAAGTATAATTAAATTTTTACCTCAAGAGTATGGGAACGGAGAAGAACTGGTAGATTAACATTTAATTCTTGTCATCTATTATTTTCCCTATAGACCATTTATAATAACACTTCTTTTTCACAAATGAAACACAGTTTAGCTGCTGCTTGTCCTTAAAGACTCCAAAGTAAATAGCCATAGTATGATTATTACCTTTGCATAAGGAATAAGTATCCATCATAACTAGAATGCCAAACACTGCCAAACACTTAAATCAGCTCTACAACACAGTAGCCTGTTTACATTCATATGCATGAAATATCAGACACAATATACCAAATTTAGCACACTCCCAAATACCTCAATTACTAGACATGCAAAATACTCCTGAGAGCAACAGTATGACTTTGTTGTGTATTTACTGAAACCTGAAATCAAAGAAATCAATCAGAACCCCAGCAGATAGAAACAAGCCTAAAAAGCAATTTTGCACTAGGCCATATATGTCCTATCTTTCAGTAACAAGTTATTTCTATTGCCTTCAATATGTCCTGTGTTCATGGGAAAGCATTCTGAATGGAGTGGGGGTGAATCAAGGTGAATGTATACATAATATATTTCTGAACAAACATATCACTTACTGATGCAATCAAGCACAACAATAATTTCAGCCATTCTTTCTTAATGCCAGGATCCTTTGAAAGTCTATGTAGAGACTTTCCACAGCCAGGAACTGCACATTTTTGGCAAACTTCCCAGACATCATTATCTTATTGTTAAAAAACAATTACAGTTACCTTTATTAATCAGTTACTGAATGACCCCACAGTGGGCAGAGCCAAAGGGTTGATTAGGTAAAAAATTAGTCTAAAAAAAATTAAATTAAATCTACATCAGAGAAACAAGAAGTCACAAACTAGACATTTGAGCAGTATGGGTTTTTTGAAAGCTTTATATTTTGGGGAAAGAGTAAGTTTTAAGTTCTGAAACTGCAACTTTTTATAGTACCATGGCCTCTTGTGTTCAAAGATCAAAGAAAATTTGATTTCCCGGTTCATGACCCTTTTAAATTCCATTTCACACAATTTGACACTAATTGAGACCCAACTGGAAAAATCTATGGAGAACAGAAAACAGGCCTTGAGGCAGGTGTGCTCATTGGAGAGTCAGGATCCAGCTCTGAGTCTGACAACAAGTTGCAAGAGTGTGTGAAATTGAAAATAATGTTGGGTTGGGGGGGGGGGTTCGCTGTTTCCTCACCCTCCTCTCTATCTTTGGGGAGAAATTTATATGAACACATTTGCAGACACACATACACAACTTTCACAACTCAACGATGACAAGGTGGCTAATCTACACCTTAGGGTAGCTTTTGCTGTGTCAATGTCAAAGCATTTTAAGCATTACCCCACAGAGAATGGAAAACATTGCTTAAATCTAACTTTATTTACGGCGTCTATTGATGTCTCTTTGACAGCCGTGTTAAAAACACAGACGTACAAGCCTGCAGTGAAACCTCTCGTCCATTTCACTCGACAAGAGCAGACTAAACAAATCCAAGTACAAAAAGTACAAAAATACACACTTACGTATAACACACTGAGATATCCAAAGGTTGCTTCACTCAGGAGACATCTTGGCTAAAGCTTTATTAAAGTAATAACTTTGTTAAAATCTAAAATTCCATAGGACAAATGAAAACAGACACCTATGAGACAACTGCCGACATGCAGTAAGAGTATAGAGTTTAATGTAAATAGCATAGCTCAGATAAACTGGTCTTGATAGAATTTGATGAAAAATGTTTGAGGCAATGCTAAAATCTCACTGCAACATTGTTTGGATCTTTTCTGAAACTCTGGAGTCCTTTTCTTGCAAGAAAAATGCCTTTATCCTCTGGTCTATTTCATGTCATTGGTATCTAGGGGAAACTATTGAAATATTACTTTGTAATTTTATGGGTACCTTTTTATCCACTTACAAATAGCAGACTACCAAGTTTTTTCAGGGGCCAATACAGATGACCCATAATGACATCAAATGCAACAAAACTAACTTAACCCAATATTTATTCAAAATTTCTCTGAAAAACTGTAAGTGATATATGGAGGAACTACCAAACCTGTTAAGCCAAACCAGCCGGTTCACATGCTGATACAGATAATCTCATCAAGACTGGTTGACATATCATATCTATCACCAGTTATAAACATGCATTCCAAAAGCAGAAATACTTAAAATCTTCAAATTAAAACTCACATGCCCGAAACATTTTCTTACTAGGACGCTTTGTTAGTATTTAATAACACTAATATTTTTATACTGTGCTATTGCTGTTTTATACAAAGGTCCTTCACGGACAGTATTTGCTAAAAGCATGTCTAAATGACATATGGTTTTATTTTTTGGGTTAACATTCGCACACACATACACAAAGATTGTTTGGAGAAAATTAAGTGCAACAAAGCAACAGGAGCCCTTTGGAAGATGTTTGAAAGTTCAAGCAGAACACCACACTCCATCATCTCAACTGTTAGTGTCTTAGTTAAACAAACATTGTATCTTTGCAGCCAGATTTGGAGTTTCAGTATGCTCTTCCTCAATGGGTCTTTACAGGAAACCATAAATGAGATTACAAAAACAAAACCTCTGACTCATGGTGATGTGAAACAAATGCAAGCACACATTCAACGCCCACACAAACACGCCTCCCAAGAACTGCTAATCATAAGCATGACATTTTCCTGTCATTTACTTGTTTGACGTCTTCTCATGAGTAGTTGATTGACATCCAGTCATTTGTTGCATTTCCCCCCCACTCTTTTGAAATGTAATGACCTTGGTTGAGAAGTGCTGTACTTTAAAGATCACACCCACAAGAATTTTCTCCAGAGGTTTGGACAAGATTTACAGAATTCTTGGGCGACTGGTCATTGAAGATTCTTGGAAAAGGGATAAACAATGAAGAATAGGTATCAAACTTCCCCCTCCATTTCTGACATTCACATGAGGGCTTTTCTGTGAAATTTACTCTATTAAGTCTCTAAGACTATGATTAAAAGATAAAATTATACTTCCATACTATGTTTTCTATATTTTTGTGAAAATATAGTATGTGTACTTTGCAAATTTTCTATGCCCTTAAAGTACCTGGATAGCCTATTACAATTGCTATTACAAAAACGTGTACAACAGAGCACGCTGAGTTGAATACTGTATCCCACAATGCAATGCCATTCACCTGATTATCCAGTTCAAATGTGACAAATTAACTGAAGATAATATCAGACAACTTTTTATACTTTTATATCTATCTTTTAAAAACATTACACAAAAATTGCTTTAAATAACCAGACGGAGAGAAGAAAACCAGACACCACCTTTTCAGAATGTTCAGAATGCAATGTTAATCAATCAACACATTAATCTATTAAACAAATTGTCAGAATGTAGTGTATGCTGCACACCATGCGATAAGTAGTATGGTAGTATTGCATAACAACAGTCCTACATACAGTTTCAAGATCATTACATCATAGGTAAATTCAGCTCTTCAAGCACATTATTCAGACAGCAGATTAGTACTTACCGTACTTCAACACACTCTTAATGCAATGGGATGAACGTTAAAGACATCAGCAATCCAAAAGCAGAAGTGAACTGGTGCCACTGGCGTGGTGTGACTGGAATAAACTACTGGAGAATGGGGGGAGGAAAGCCAATGTTTTGTTTGCATGACCCAGAAAGGGCAGGTCGCTACCGTGGGAGAGGGAAGGTTGCTGGGAGTAAAGAACAGATAAACCTCACTTCCTAAAAGGAGACTCCTACTTCGGTTTTATGGTAATAATGAAACGTACATATGGGGAAGTTGTAAAAAAGCAATTAAAGGCACGGTAAGCTGCAGCCCGTGGCTTTACTGAACCGATGAAGCTGTGATAAACATCTGGGGACACTGGGATGCCAACCGTGTGAAACCAGGAACAGAATCTACCAACCACTCATTGGTAGAGCAGACTCATTCTGCTTTTACGTCATGATATGTGCAAATGAATGGTACCACAACCCATTAAACACCTAATGCGCATGCTTTGCTCTTGGCTCTTCAGAAGAACTCAAATAAGTTTCTGTCTGTGTCTGGAAGCGCAAAACACAGAAAGGCACATGAAATAGCCCGACACATCCATTTTCTCCCAACAAAATCACATCATGATTACACAGTCTGAATTCATGTGTAGGAATTTCCCAGGAGAATTTGAAGACAGCATAACAACATTTAAAACCACCAATCTGTTCCATCTTTAACCAGTCTCATTACATGGACCTCCAGACTGTCTCACTACATTTCTTTCCATTTATCACCCTTCTTCTTCTGTAAATAATTTTTGATCCAGTCTGTCTATTTGCTTTCAAAAAACAGCTTGTGTGACTCAGTAATGTGGTCCTGTTTAGTAAATATTATTTATTAAATAGAGACACCAATTCACAGCTTACAGTCTTCCCAAACAGGCGTCACAAATAGTTGCCTCTTCTTAGAGGCAAAAAATATGGATTGCATCTTTAATAATATTATTGATTATTGGTCTGTAACTCTGTCGGCTTTTCTGTTTGAAACATAAGATGAGTTTGTTTAAAATCTGCTCTAAGAACAAGCTTCAAACACTCCACTATCCTCCGCACCCACACACGATACAGAAAATCAATCTTCTTTCCATTTACAGACGGGATGTAACACGCAGACAAATTACGTCAAACTGTAATTTCTCATGTAATGGGACCCGACAGCTCAATTTATAAATTATTATTATAAACTTATAAACTGTCACTAGTCAGGGAAAGGTAAGGAGACAGTTTTAAACACTGATCAGTTATGTACTTACTCAACATCTGATTTGCTGTGATTTATAACCAAATAAAGTTACGGCATGCAGTTTTAAGGAGATAACTTTTATGACTCCAATTAAGCTTACAGTTGTCACATTGTGCATAATTAAATGGGCAAAATAAATCCTATAATCTTAAACTGAAGATGGTACTTGGCCATCTCTATCAAAATTCCATAGAGGCTAAAGTGTAGAGGCTCCTTTGGCTTGTCAGCAACCATCTAGTTTTAAGTAAGTTTTAAGTTTTAAGCCTTTTTAATGTAAACATAGATAAAATGCATAGATAAAATAATAATAATAATAATTATTATTATTATTAATTATTACTATTATTAATATTGGTTTTAATAATTATTATTATAAGACTTAATAATAGAGAGAGAGAGAGAGAGAGAGAGGGAGAGAGAGAGAAAAAAGAGAGAGAGAAAGCAAGCATTTTCCTGCACATGCAGGTCATGAAATGAGCTATCATTTTTATTCATGAAGGCCTTTAGGAAGACTTTAAGCAAGAAAAGCTCTCTCTTAATCAGACACAGAACTTTAAAAGGGGACAACCCATTAAAATCTGTGTATTCTGTAGACATACTCCAGTCTCAGCCTTAAACAGCTCACCCACTGACCTCCTACTGTCCATTCACAGACTGTCTGTTGCATACTACACACAAAAAAGACAACCATTGGCAAAAACTGCCACTTTACTTTACCTTACTAGTTTTGTGGACCTCTAGCAGACAGGGGGTACAGGTTTTAATTAGGGGTGTAATGATATTCAAAACTGAACCAAAACATTTCAGTACTATTTGGTACCTATGGTACATACCACAGTACTCTCATGGCGTACCGAACACCCCTCGCCAACTGCTGCAGACCCAGCTCTGGCCCATTGTTAAGGTTGACCTTACTATGTCACACAAAAATTTTAAAAACAAATAGTACACTTTTACCTAATACAAGCTATAATTTCTTCTAATTATGCACCAGCTTTAAACAAGTTGAGATAACATGATCAGTCGCATTTAAAATCAATGAAGTGCATGACGCAGGATTACAGCAACAAATTTTTTTGAAAAAGTTTAAATCAGACTCTGTGAGTCTTTATGAGTCATCTTATGGAGCATTTGTAACATTAATGCATATATTCATACTTTATAGATATTGTCTGTCTTTAACATACTATATATATGACCTCAGAAGATAAACTGCTTTGAAATAATATTGCAAACAAAAACACTACACAAAAAACATTTAATTGAGTGAAGTTGCTGCTCCTAAAAATGCGGGTATAGTTTTTAATGTCTATCTTTAACTACTCCATTAAGCCCCACCCCCAAAATTAATCAGTCACCCATATGACCTTTTGACGGGGTTAGGGTTACACTAAAGTTACTGTCTTCAAGTATTATTATCATGGGGTTCAAAGTAAATCTTTGGCATTGCTGGTGCCACGCCATGAATCCTGCCCTTATAGCAGAACAGAACCATGGCTCCAAAACTGTGGTATGAACTGAAACATGGCATTGGTATAGTTTTTATCAGTAATGACTCTGTTACTAAGTTTCTAAGATGTTTCTGAGTTAGATGCAAGCGCTTGAGGTAGAACTAATACTGGTTTTTGCCAAACTTTTCCAGGTTGATGGCATCAACCAGTTTTATTTAAGGAACTCAGCACAAAGTAAATGAGATATTTACCAGCAGAACTGTATATTTTACTTTGTATGAATTGTGTCTTTAAAATTATTAAATAGCTTACTTTTGGACAGACAATTCTAATTAAAAGTCACATTAATTAAAGTTATATCAGGTTTATCATTGCAAAGCAAAACTACTGTGCTACTACTTATTTGAATGAGATTTACAGCTGGAACAAATTAGATAATTGACATTTACTTCAGTTTTAAAAAATTATTTTGCATAAGAAATAACTATAAGAAATAGTTTTGTTCTGACAAACCTCTAAGAAGCTTGTTATTCACATCCTGTTCTCTCTAAAGAGATTAAGAAGTCCTTTTATATAAAAGGACTTCTTGAAACCTTTCATGCAAAACATCTCATTGATTTTTATCCCAACCATTACTTCTTGCCAGAGGCTTGTGTAAATATTTTGTTTATACGTAGGGTTCTGTTTAACCTAACTTTAAAGGATAAACATTTAAATATGTAGTAGTGCGTCAGTAACCGGTGGACACCACAATTAGTCTAAGCTGTAAATATGCAAGACTGTAGCTACGAACTTCAGAAGAACAAGACACAAGGTTTCTGGTTGGTAACACGAGTGTGAAGTTGGTGAAGTTTGCTACTCACACTGTTTGGCTGTGTGAAGTGCCTGCAGCCCTGCACAGCATTCAGAAAGATCCCAGTGTTAAAAAGAAGCACCTGCTGCAATGTATGTTATATTTTGCAAGACTGATACGGCGTTTGCAACTATTTTGGACTCAACAGCAAATGCCCATCCTATAAGTAAGTGGATAAACTTTAGCCAAACACAACTGAGATCATTTAAATATAGAATTGTTAAATGTACAGCAGCCCAGTACAGTAGCAAGGAAGCGTGTGTGATAGTTGATTGGCAAACAGACATAAGCAAATTACGAGAGATGGAGACTCGCTCATGAGACTGAGACAGAGAGAAAGAGCAGCCTTGCGAAGGGAAGGGAGAGGTTTTCCCAAGTTCCAGGAGTGCCGTAG
This sequence comes from Botia almorhae, assembly GCA_036877575.1. NCBI lineage: Eukaryota > Metazoa > Chordata > Actinopteri > Cypriniformes > Botiidae > Botia > Botia almorhae. Next base: position 21,236 of record JAZGTJ010004288.1, on the reverse strand, counting down.
ACCTTTCTTTGCGCGGAATGTGATTGTTTGAAGTGGTTTCCTGAGGAGTGTTTTCAAAAGGAAACAGCTCGGTGGGGGAAGGCTGGCATAGCCCAACCTCTGCCCCTGAGAGCTAGAAATACCCTCACACTCCTGCCCAGAGAAACCCACCCATGCCAACCTAAAGCCACCTTGAAAGGAGCAAGAGCTAGCTACAGAGAGGAGATACACCCAAACAAGCACACATGCACTCTGGGTGGTTATGAAGTGACCTAGCTTGTGCTAAACAGGGCCACACACACGTTTCTTTTGGCATTAAGACTGTCCAGGGAAAATATGAGTAAACAATGCTTGCACTAAGAAGACAGCATGGACATTACTCCTTTCAAGTGAGAAAAATACTGAAAAACAGAAATGGTGGGAGAAAGCAAAGGTCCAGAAATGGGCCATCCTCTGTCTCCAGTTCTCTAAATGAAGGTACTCAGACATTCTGTCGCCGAGATGTGGGTGAGGTCCAAGTCACCAAGTACAAATAATCACACACATGCAATCTACATTGTCTGACCTGCTAAAATATGCATGAATAAATTCACAGCTGACAAGCGCTCACCACACATAAAAAGCGGCGCATGACTATTTTCTCGCCCTGACAACATTTTCCAGAAAAACCAAGTGGCTTTTTTTAGTTTGAAAGGGGCTGTTTGAGGAGTGATGACACACACACACACACACAATCTGTAAAATCTAAACAGCAAATGTCAGAACCTAAGTGACCTTTCTTCATTATTTGAGGAAGTGGAGTTCCTTGCAGGGTGTGGACTACACAAACTTCACAAACAAAACCCACTTACATACAGAAAAACATGATCTTGCTGAAAGTAGATAGTGACCCTTTTGGGAATGATAAATTGTCTGGCTCAGATTTGGTACTGGGCTAATGTTCTTAATACCAGTGAAGTCACAGTTGTAATCAACAGTGTCATTTTGTGGGGGTATTTGTGTCAGGAAGAATGTGAGACAACAACAAACAAAAGTTAATAAGCTTTAATTAGTCACTGTGGAATTGTAAAAGTAACTTAATATTGTACATTTTTTGCCTGTGTTTGTTTATGCTAAAGTTTCTATGCTGGGGTGTTGTCTATGGTGCCCAAGGTGTTACTACCAATGTGGCTACTAAATCTATGGGATCACAGCATTGGTTGCATCAGCACTTAACATCTCAGACCCCTCAAATACAATTTGGTAAAAGTGTAATGTTTTATCACAGTGTTTACATTAACAAGCCAACATACCAATACCTTACTTATTGTCTCTACACATTAAACTTGGATAAGAGCATAGAGGTCTTGTGGTTTTGTCTCAGGACTCCTTCAGACCACATAAATGCATCTGAACAAGGTCTCATTATTTAATAGCAGGGTCTCCTCCAACAGTTTTGGTCTGGATCTGAAGTCTTGGCTTATACAGTCTGAGACAAGACTGCAGTTCATTACCAGATCAAAGTAATGTAAGTGTGGGCTGTGAAATTACTTGGCTTGGATGAGTCTGAGAGTAAATTAAGATAAAATAAACATTGTTGTTATATTAATAATGCATTAAAAACACACTTAAAGTTAAACACACAGTTGCTCAATTTCCATTAATAAATTATTTTAAATTCTCTTGTGTAATAAATGTGATAGGTGGAACATATAATAAAATAATCCATGCCGTCTACCATGCAGATCTCTGCTGTGGTTTCCTATGCTGTCCACTAGTCATTTAATTCTATTGTAATCACTTCATGTCATTAATTTTATAGCATGGCTTTTGGGTTCTCAAAGGCATCTCATAAAAATTGGCTGTTTTCTCTAAATAGCTGCTTTTTGGACTAGCAGATCTTGGTGAAGTTTTTTGTTTTTAGGTCTGGTATTGGTCTTGGTATTTTATATTTTTATATAGGTTAAAATAAAACCCTAACTAAATAATAAAATAACACACCCAACAGCTTAAGGTCCTAGATAAGTCCCTCTGTTAAGTTATTTACTTGTAAGGTAATACTTCAGTCCTATTAAATCAAATGTAAGAGAGGTAGAGGGCGAACGATAGGGTGAGGGAGAGAGAAAGAAAAAAGCTGGCCCGAGCGCTCACTGGTGACACGAAAAGGAAGTCAGGGTTCAGCAATCTCCTTTTCCTCTTTTCTTCAATTCATGACCTCTCTCCACACTCCGACAGCGAGACACTCGAAACCTCAAGCACACACAAACACAGTAAACCACAACACACACATCTGTTAGTGCTGACAGTGCCAACCACTAATCATCTCTCTAAAGCCTCCTCAGACACACTGGCTTTATTGCAGCAGCTCTTAACTCTGATCCTGGGGACAGACTGCACATTCCTCTCTTATCTGACACAATTATACTTATGGTCTCACTAACAAGCTAATGATTCAGGTGTGGTACATGTCAGTGACAAGTGTGTATGCCTCCAGTTATTAATGTTAAAGAAATATAGTTCTAACCTATTTTTAACCATTACCCACTCCTAAAACCAATGCTATATTGATAAGCATGAAGATCAAGCCACTTACTCCAGCCCTAACCACAAAATTACCAAACCCAAAAGAAAGAAAAACTACAGGTGAGATCTCTTTAAAGTCTCAGTTGTTTACTTGGATATCAAATGAAGACTTTTGTTTGGACTAATATGTCTCAGGCAAATATGTAAGCAATACATATTTCTTTTGGAGAACCTTAAACCTAACCCTGATATCTGAATATTAAAGTTGTTCCAACACCCACAGTGATGTTACTCCAGGAACGTGCTCTACTTGGCGAAATCACAGACAGCATATCGAATTGATGATCTCAGTCCCTAGTAAATAAATACAGACTCAGTCATGCACTCATTGTCCCCATTTCTGTTAAGTCAACTAGCAACGGCTATCAACAGTTTTGCACCCAGACAGCAGGTAAACAAAACAGCAGAACAAACAGGCGCATCAAACAGAACCAAGAACGGACTGTCAAGCCCAGTACGTACAAGCACATGAAAGACACTGACTTCCCTAACTCATTTCCTCTCTCTCTCTCTTTCTCTCTTTCTCTAGTGGTGGCCTCTGTCAGAGAAACCATAAACACAGGCAGAACACTCTCAGAGAGGGAGGGAAGAATGTGAAAAGACAAACGAACAAACAACACAAGCTGGAGAGTAAGAAAATATGAAAAGCACAGTCGAGAAGGTCTGAGAGGAGGTGGGGGAGGGTGGGACACAAAAAAGGGGGATGAGAGAGAAACAACAGGAGAATTCTTAGACAGAATGATGATAGTGAGAAAATAAAGTTTCGCCTACGTAAAGTGCCTGGAGTGCTTGTTTCATATGACATGACAAAATACAGGAAAGGTCCCAGTAAATTAAAGTAATGCCCAAGACACAAAAAAAGAACAAGAGTCTGAAGCAGTGACCTAGCAGTTAGTACATGTGCTGTGGGGCTCTTATGGGCATCACAGCTTTAAATGTGGTGTGCAACACTTCCATTCCCCACGTTTCTAATCATTTCTTGTCATATCTCTCTCCCTTTCAATGATGGGGAAATTAAAGAGGGGGAAAATATTGAGGGGGAAGACAAAACACATTTAGTGAATGGCTCATCTACCACCAACAAATTTATATTCATTTGACATATTTACTTACAGATACCTACAACAAACACAAACCATGATTTATTTACTTCAACGTCCTGCTATGGAACACTAAAGGAGATATTTTTCAGACTGTCACTGCTTTCCATTCAATAAAAGTGGATGGTGAACAGGGCCTGTGCACCAAAATGACAAAAAAACAGTCCATTCAACTTATGCACTATATTCCAAGTCATCTGTAGACAGACAAAAGCTAGTGAATTCACATTTCATTCTGTTCCTCACAGAAATGTATTGTAAGGCTTCAGAATACTTGTAATGTAGCACGAGTCAAATGGGTTACTTTGGTTACGTTACTTTTTCATATTATGTACGTCTTCATACGGAGAAAAGCACCTTGAATATTTTTTCCATGTTCCACAAAGGCAAGTTACATAGATTCATAACAACATAAATGTGAGAATAATAGAATTAAATTTTGTGTGAACTATTGATGTCAAATGTCAAGAAAAGAAAAAATATTTTTAAAATTCTAAGAAAATTACAGGACATTACAGAAACTATTGACAGGACATACCACATAAAAACAAACTGCAACCCTTCCTTTCCTGTATACATATTCCTTTCACAGTAACTCCCATTCCCAGCCCCCTCTCCCCATTTCCCACAGTCCCCTAGCCACTCATTCATAAGGACTTTGTTTAGGCTAGTCTGCTCGGAGTGTGCTAACCCTCCTGCACCATTAGAGGGGGCTTCCATTGTGGCTGGTAAAGGGTACGGACACAGAACCGCACTGTTGTTGCACAAAAGGCCATTCTGTTCCGTGCCGGTGGAATAACATACCCTGATGCAGTTAGACACTTGAGTGCACTTCACACAAGCGTGGCCCTCTCTCACTGTAAACCAATAAGCATGATGTAGAGCTGCTCTTGAAGAAAGCTAATGTTCCATTAGAGATGTGGTCTTAATAGCCAAACTTCAGGTCAATTTGATTGATTGTTTAGGAAAATAGTTGGACACCACAATCACTTAGGCTGCATTTACACAGCAAGCTAATGTAACCAGTTTCGATTTTCTGCTCAGATCTGATTGTCTATTGTTAACATTTGTCCTGAATCATACTCTGGTTTGAACAGGGGAAACTTCTAAACTGAAGCGCATGTAAAAAACAACTTATGTTGATCTAAGTGAAACAGAATATTAATATTAAATAAAAAAACTTGGACAAAATTGCTTGGCAAAGCAAGTTATTAGTTTTTGATGAAAGATTATAAAGACCATTTTTCCATTTGTAATTAATTATACACAATAAGACCTGGAAAGTGTATTAAGAAATTAAATAGAGGCATTTTTTGTTGACTAAAGTATGATATCATATTTTTATTAAATTATATAAAAAACTTGGGGCTTTTAATCTTGGGGGCATTAACATTTAATGTCTACTGTCACTTTCTGTTGTCAGTAAAGTATTTTACCACTACTTGCCAATATCTGCACCTTACTTTACTAAAATACTTCAAATATTGCACAATTTAAAAAAATGTAAAACAATGAAAGCTGATATAAATGTATGATTTGCACTGTTTTTAGGTTACTACGCAAATTTGATATTAATCATGCAAACTCTTTTGTATAAAAAGTCAGTTTTTCCTGCTTTCAGGGCAAAAGATCCAACGTTCTTAACTCATGCTGAGATAACATGAATCATCAGAAATTGCACAAACTTGTGGAGCTCCTGCCAGTTTACGTTCTGCTCTGAAGAAAGAAAAAGGGGGATGTACCAAATACTAAAAAATTCTTGTTAATTTTCTTATACTTCAACCTTCTCCAATAGTTTTATATTAAATTAGAAATGCAAACTAGAAGCACATTCAATAGAAGTTTGTGACTTTTGGATCCCAAAAAGTGGCCAATGAATTTAGATCTGGGCCAATTTTATTTGCAGCCTTACAGGGTTTACAGTAACTAAAGCCTTGTAGTGTTTGGAATAAAAATGCATAAAAAATATTTTTTCTGTGACATAAGAATGTTTGCCATTCGCCAGTTCTGTTTGTTATGCCACACTCAGTTTGAGCATGTCATTGATTAAACAGAACAACGCTCTGTGTGTGTGTGTGCAAGAGGGAGAGACTTCCCCAGGGAGCCTGAATGACGTCACTGATCTGGGCAACAAGGTTACCTCATTCACTGTACACAGGCTATGAGAGGAAGACGGGAGGTTAAGCAGAGGGAAGGAAGAAAAATCTGTGAACAAAGTGCAAAGAGCTTTTGCAGGAACATCTTTATCTTTGTAGCAGAACAAAAAATTAAATTACACAAAAATACTGCCCTGTGTCTTTCAACGTGAGGGCCGGACCTGCAGGGAGCTATTGCGAGTCTCTCTTCCACACAAAACTGTTGACCAACACACATTCTGAATGGAATCTGGGACTCCAGATTATTATATTAATATATTAGCACATTACGCAAATATATACAGCTTTTCTCAGAGCTACAGTGGACAGGCACCACAGGGATCATGGGAGGGGGCCATCCTAACGTCATACTCTGATGTGGAGCTGTTCTTCACAGGCTATCGTCATCTATTAACTGCTTACTTCCTGCCTTCCTGTGCATTTCTGCTTGTGTAATCCTGACAGACTTCAAATAGCTTCCCTTCTGGTGTCTGCGCTTTCATATAGGCGTGAGTGTGTGTAACTAACACTGCAAAAAATACATTGAATTACACAATATTCACTTGTTTTCCAGTAAAAATATCTTACACCCTTAAAACAAGCTACATTTACTTAAGGAGCAAAACTGTGCAAGATAGTTACATTATAATAATAATACAATTTAATAATAGATCAATTCATCATAAGGATGTTTATACTTACAAACAAGACAAAAATGCTGATAAATAAAATGTGCAGTGTAGATGAGGTAAAGAAACATCTAACAATGCAGCGTACAACACAATATCCTTCAAATCCAATAAGTCATCAGACAATCTGTAAATTTACTGTGGCAGGACATGATTAGGAGGAAGAGGAATTGAGTGCTTCACAGTCCAGGGGCTACTAGTTAGGAGAAAGAGAGATCGCAGCGTGCAGTGCTAAACCTCTTCTCCACTCTTTCCATCTCTTTCTCTCCTGTCCTTCTTATGCTAGCTCTCAGGTACTGCAGTGCAGAGCTGGCAGAATGTTAAGCAACCCAATGATGAGAACAGTTTAAAATAATGGGAACAAATCGAGATTCAACATGAGTTTAGAGAATGAGGGGGAAACAGAAAGACTAAGATGACAAAGAAAATGTTGAATGGAAGAATTAAAGGGATGCACAATAGCGTGCTTACCAAAATAAGAAATTTCTGTTATCGATCTACTTATCCTCATTTCAAAAGCCATGACTTTTATTCTTGTGCTTGAAGCTCACCATTACAAGACACATTGCATTTGGTTTGACATTAGTGACACCAAACGTCATTGGTTCTTGTATTGATTCTGCCAATGATGGAATAGGATTTAAGAAGCTCTGCCTGTGGGTAATACTGTTTATGTGAATAATACCTTCAGCAAGCTTATATTATATATGCATGACACTTTTATGACACTTATGACACATTTATGACACTTTTAGGGTGTGTTTTTGGCATTTCCGAAACTTGATACTCCCTGGTCATTGTATGGAAAAGATTAACTTAACTTAACATTCTGATCATCTTCTTTTCTGTATACAGAAGACAGAAAATAAATTTATAAAAAATAAAGTTAAGTGTGAATAAATAATAAATGTTGGGATAGTTCCATAATATTACATTTTATACAAACTCACTGATGGACCAACAGATCAAAACCATCAATCGGGTTCTGTTTCCATTTTACCCACAATCACCTTAACCTAGGATATACTCCAAGGCTTGCATTAGTCTCAAGAGCTTTAAATGTAAAACACCACACAAAACAAATTATTAGAGGAGAATCAGATGCAGACTGACATGGTGGATTGCTATATTGTTGACCTTAGCTTGGACCCTGAACATACACCACTACAGATGGAGTCTTGGCGTAGACAGGAAAGAGTGGCCATCTCCCTGCTTTCACACACCCAATGGCAGGATGTACCAGTGCTCCCAAGCCCTGAGCAAATGCTTTAGAGGTCACACAGGGGATGACCAGACAGAGCACTCCACCTCCAGTGAGCTTAACAACCGGCCTTTCCCACAGCAAACCCCACCCTTGAGCCTCTCTGTCCCTATGATGTGGAGCCAGTCTCTCCTACGATGGCTTGGATCAGGATTTGAGAAGCTGTTTCTAGATTAGACCGAAAAACAACTGCTACTTACAGAAATCATTTTACTACTGCTACAGTACCACAGTATGCACCAGCAAGGCTGTCACTACAATTTATAAGGTTTGGGATAAAATTGTATGGTTAGTCCAAGCCCCCATAAAACCAGCAGTGTATAAACATGCATTTAGAGGGCCCCTCAGATCACAGGTTGCAAGCACAACGACCCACTGCCGTGGTAAGCTTACCAATGTTACTTAACAGTATTTTACACAGGTATGGGTTAATACTACCCTGAGTAAGATGGAGATACTACACATAAAGCATAAACTAATATCATCCTGTTTACATGTTATGTAACATCTTTATCTTCTACATAATTCAATAAGTGCCCAAGCAAGATAGCACAATCCTCCTGCCACATCAAACATCAGCAAAGCTCTGCAGAAAGTTTCTAGAATGGAAACAATTATAATTTGTATCTAAATTTTTTTGACAAAATTGTCATTAGTGTCTACTTTTCCCAAATTTGTATTAGATGTACATGTATGCATTTGGCAGATGCTTTTATCCAAAGCGACTACAGCACATTCAGTTTATATTTTATCAGTATGTGTGTTCCCTGGGAAATTAAACCCACAACCTTTGTGTTGCTAATGCAATGCTCTACCAACAGAGCTACAGGAACACTTGTATGTTGCACAAAAGCAGACACAGAACATAAGTAGTGCAGTAATTACAGAATGGTGATAGTCCTGAAATCGTTGCAGCAGGATGTAGCTGTTCTAATAATTATAATGGTTGCAATTACAATGGTTGTGTAAACTGTAGTGTTGAGCATCCAGTTGCTTCAGGAAAATTATCTTTTGTGTTTAAAAAAATATTTATCAAAACTGTACCAAACTAAAATGCATATTCAGGGGTAATACTTGAGTGGTTGCTTCCCTTCACAAGACCTTTAGTGTTTTCATTTTTTACTATGAATATTTAGCACACCAACTCGGTATATTACCTGCATCAGTCTGCAAATAAATGTTCTTGTTGACGCAGATAACAAAGTTCTCTGGAAATGGTTCTCAATCAGCAAGCAGTAATTGATTTACAGCATGTTGGAAAGTGACTAATCAGTGCAGCTCCATCAGTGAGCTCCTGTAAATTAGTGAACCAGAGAGCACTTAAGCCCTTTCGCATTCACTCTGTGTAAAGTAGGTGTACATGAAAGAGTTCCTTAACCTTAAGTATGAAACACAAATGATACCTCAAAATGTAGATTTGTTAGGAAGTGATGTACTATTACTTTTACAATTGATAGGACTTATGCTTGTCTCACAAACTTACACAGAAGGAGGGCTCTGGGCTGTACAATGCATATCCTACAGATTAAATTGTGGGTGACATCTTTTGAGTAACCACCCAGCAACCAACCACAACAGCTTAGCAACCGCATATACCTATAAGTTCATCACCGACACACACACTTTCTTTACAAAATAGTTTTCTTTTTGTCTTATATCTGAAACAAACGCAGGATCATAATAACACACAGAAAGAACAATAATAGTCAACGAAAAACGCAAAAGATTAACGTGGATAAGATGCGCTCGCTTGAGTGTCGCTTACAGTAGACGAGCTCTCCTCGCTCTACCCCCAGGCGCTCGAGTTGCCATGGAAACGTACGCCAGTATATAAACCGCCGTGGAACTGAAGATGCTCCAGTAGCCACTCCCTGTAAACAACCGGGCGAAACATTGCGAACAAAGTCGCTGGATAGAAACCAGTTTTTCTTGCATTGTAAACAGGAATGGTGAATACTTCTGAAGAAAGTAATCTGTGTTATTGCAGAAAACGAACGTGTTCGACGCGTCATGTGTCATCGGGAAAAAGCTTGACACTGAATATACATTGAATATTTATTTTAAGGCAAATAAATTGTTTGTGGGTACGTGTGACGCTAATGACTTAGCTCAGCTCGAGCTCGATGACACGCTGAAGCTCAGCAAACATTTGAAGCTGTACATCAACTGTCTATTTCCCCGTACAATACCACGAAACACGGAAATGCATATGTTAATGAGCACCGGCATATTTGCAAACATTTGTTAAAATAACAACAGCCTCACTGTGTGAAAGTAGAAAATATCGTAATGAGTTTCCTTACATCAGTGCTCGCGAACACGAGACGGACGCTCAACCAAAGAGTAAACAGGAAAAACAAGCGCGCATTAAGCGTTGTGGTCTACGTCCAGGTCTGCAGGATTATTCCCTTACAGCATCTGGCTTTTTTACGTGCCAGGAATCGTTTTGTAGAAATTTCATACAGATTGCACACGTTCAGAGAGTGAGATGGGTTGCAGATGTGTTTGGTTTAATAAAAAGCATGTACTCACGTTATTTCGTAAATCTTGCAGCGCTACACTCATCGTGCAGCATTGGGGCTCCGTACGGGACTAAGCCATCCCTCTCGCGCCTGAAACAAACATGATCAATAAGAGTTAAACGCATCTTTCATCCATTCACATTATTTGATCTACACAAAGACTGACAGGAAAAAAGGTTACCCTATAACTGAACGTTTTCAGTAAACGGCGCGCATGGTATATGATGTGCCACTGCCAAAGATCAGCACGTCCTCTTCTCTGTGTATTACAACACAGAACGATGTCTGTGGGTGATAGATAGCGATCAGCCTGTATTCTCTATCTCTCCTTCTCTTCTCATTCCCCCGCCCCTTTCACGCGCGTTCCCGAGTCGCCGACTCCGTGATTGACGGCGCGCTCCCGCACGCCCTCTTGAACTCTTGCTGCATCTGCATAAGGTGGATTTAGTTGTCATAACATTAGCATCAAGTGGGATAAGCGCTAGTACAATCTTCGTACACGCATACAGTAAATTATGCTTCTTGGGTTCAAGGTAACTATATTCTTTTCAATGTGTTCGGCTTTGTTCTTTACATCTGTAGACGCTATTTGTTTCTGTTTTATAGGCACTTGTTACTAGATAGATGGTGTACTGCGTAGGTTCTAAACTGGTGGGTTGTAGATGTGCTTTGTTGACACAAACAAAAAATGCAAAATAGAAACAAGACCCAAACAACATTAAATGTGGCTGCTGCAAGAACAAACATGGTTTGTACTAAACACAACGTGTTTTGCATTGAGTCATTGGCTGTCAAGCTTATAAAACTAGCAAAGTTCAAAAGCCATTTATAAAGTAATGTTGTCACTTTTCTTATTCAGTTTTTTCATGTTTTTTATGTTAATCATATTGATGTTAATATGGTGTTAAATCTGGGCCCTGAAGCTAAATCAAGTTTTAATTAAGTTTTACGAGAACCTATTAAAATGGGTCCCATGCAGAAACTGACATAACAGTGGAGATCACAGCTGATTGAAACCATATGTTTTACGTGACTTAAGCCTAGATAGGGTTGTGCAACAGATTTGAGCCCCTCTACCTTTCTGGAAATGAAAGTAAACACAAGGCTGATATCTCTGCATGTTGAAGTGTACCCAGCCCTCTAAAGAGCTGGCCCAAAATCAGAATATAGATTACACTGATTGGCTTGTACCCAAAACAAAGATACAATAATTGAGTTTGATAAATCAACCAACTTACTTTTAAGATGTTTAACATCATTTTTGAAGAGTTCCTTGTCCAGATCCTATAAAAGACTGGGTTTGTTTAGAATTAAATACTAGCATACTGCTGGTATTGGATGTTTACCACACATTTTGGCATTGGAAGTAGCTCATTCACTGTGTACAGAAAATTAACAAATAATGTGCATTGTATAGATACTATATATTGCTATATACTAAAACAGTATGTTCCTCATAGCCTGTTTTTCTTCATACATCTAGGAAAGTTGTCCTGAGCCCTGTGATAAGGGGGCCCACTAAGGTCCTCTGTGGTATAGTCTAATTTTATCTGGGCCCTGTAAATTAAAGTGATGGCCGTGTCCAATACTGTAAATTAAGTGTTGTTATACTTTAAAAATTTACTGGGTGTTCACACTGAACAAAGTAAAGCTGCAACACTGAACACACAACTCAATTTAAATGCACTCTGTGATCAATAGCTGAAAGCTTGGGGGTTTTCCATTAACTCCTCTATGCATAATATAACTCAGCACTCAGCTCCTGTCTTCATTCTCTCACATTTGCCAGATGGGAAAGCAAGGTCGCTGGACAGATATGTCTGCTGATAGCTCTGTTTGCTGCCATCCTCATCTCTCACCTTGAACAAGACCAAGGCCTGCATGGCCAAGACCAAGGCATCAGACCCAGGAATCTCATGCATCGGCACACTTATTCTCAGTACATCTGCTGTGTTTGTTTGTAATTTTCGAATTATTTTTAATCTAATTCTAATTATTTTCGTGTCAATGTGACTCAATTTAGTTAGATTTCGTTTTCACAAACAGTAAAAGGCATGTCAGTCTTTTCCAGTTGTCATTGTATGTATTTTCAGTGAACTGTTGACTTACCATTGTGCTGAATGTGTTTATTATGTGTATGTACTGCATTAATTTAAAGCTGGTAAGTGGGGATGAACAGAACTTGTCATTTCTGTTTCCCTTCAATCTCTCCTACTTCTAGATGTCTCTCTAAGCCTGTTCAATGACGGGTTTGTCTCTGCCTCCAACAGAATTCTGTTCACCTACCCCCTCCTTTTCTCTTAGAAGGTCAAATCGTGCAATGTACAAACACTGCATGTGGCCTTGTCACATTTAAGCATCTGTGCCATGCTTGAGTCAAATAATTTTGACTCATACCTCAGTTTAGAGCTGCATAACTAATTATATAAATGATCAAGATCACAGTTTCAGCCGCTAAGATGAACTAATCATCAAAGTGAAAACAGCATTGCATTTTGGTCTGTTCCTGTTGTCAAAAGATTAGTGGTGTTTAGTCTGTGATCAAACCTCATTCACATTCGCTTTTTTGCACTGGCTTCAAATATGCCTTTTTATGTGAAAATCAGTATGACTACAGTAAACTACATTTTATGGAGGTTCTATGTCATAGAACAAAAAACATTATTAACACAAACATGGTGGATATTGTATGTCCAGTGAATGCACTGATATGCAGTGAATGCACTGATATACACGTCATAATCGTACACACTATCAATGGTCGGTACAAGTGACACAACAACATAAGAATTACAGCTACCATTACAATCAAAAGGTAAATGCACATTTATTCTGCAGTGTGGGCAGCTCTGTTGATTATGAAGAGAATGTTCCATAACTCAAGAGTTTTCATAACTCACGAATCAGCTCACAATGATTTTCGGGGGTCTTACAGGCTGTGGCAGTTTTATAATATAGTGATGTTGCGTTACTTGCTATAATTTATTCAATATTTAATGTGTTTTTTCAATGTTTGGGAAACACCTTTTGGATAGATTCACCAACCAAAAGTTTTTAGTTTTTAATAGTTATAAATATAATGAAAACAGATTGTTGACATGTAGTAAGATTATTATAGAGGTATAATAATTTAAATGGCATCGGTCAGAACTTGTATGAGTCATCTTGATAAATCTGAGCAGAGTCTGAGACATAGTTGACATCTCTTTCAAAACTCTAGAGAAGACACCTGATGTTACTGGAATCTCTTGGAAGAATCTCCTGAGGAGCAGGAGATTTTGTCTAATTTCTGTCTAGGAGAAGCGAATTAAGGAACCAGCTCATAAGTAACAAGGTTCCTTTGTAATTACTTAATTACTTTAAATGTGTGTTTAAATATAACAATGAGAAGGTGTCGTTCCCTGTACCAGCTTTTGTTCCTAAATACATTTTTTCCCCTTTGAAACAGCTGTTTGATAAGCGAGGTTTACTAAACCAGGAGGTTTACTAAACCAGACAGAGAGGTGAATGAATACTTTAATCCTGGTGTCACTTCTTTGAAGAATAAATTTCCAGCCTCTGACTTGTAGAAATGACTTACAGCACATCTATTACAGAGACAGCTGCCGTGGGCAACATGGGGTTAAGTGCCTTACAGGGAACTTAACAATTCTCCACTTCTTGGTTGATCTTTTCCAAGGTTTGAACCAAGGACCTTTGGGTTTTATGCAGATTTTTACCATTCAAGCAAGCCAGTATTCCCTTACTATACTAAATATATTTATAAAGAAGAATGAAAATGCAGCCATGCAAGACAAAATCTTGTTTCAGATTTTGGGTTTTAATGGATAATTTACATGTTGTTCAACCTCAAGAGAGTTGGATTGCATCATACAGTAGCTTGCATAAACCAATGTTTTGACTTTATACATCCATATAGTGTGTTGTTGACCAAATACATTATATAAAATTATCACATGGACTGCATTCTGTGTTGGAAGGCTGCCATTCAGCTGTAAGGGTTTTATGATGTGGTCATAGCTTCACTTAATGAGATGGACTAAGGCGTTGTCATAGTATTACCATGACAACTGTTTCCAGCCAGTTGGAGGCCTGCAGTCAGTTTTTCCCGTGGAGAGAATGAGTATGATGTAGATGAAGTGGTGGGTGGAGAGGAACAATAGAGAGGATAACTGTTACAAGTGGTTTCTAAACTAACTGACTTATTTTTATCATTTCATTAATTAACACTGTTAGCTGTTTTATGTCATCTGGAGTTCTCCATCAGTTGTAGCATTTTGATGAAGTAAACAGCCTGTGTTTAGAGCCCTTAGTCATGTGTGTGATTTCTGAACTGAAATAAACAGAATAACTTCACTACCTAGCACATGACCCTGGACCAACTTCCTTGCTGGTCAACCAATCAGCTTCTAGAGATAAAGGAAGAGTTAGGTTAGGTCGTAGAGCCAGTGTCTGGCTCTAACATTCTTATCAACGTACCCCTGATTTTAGGGGATGAGTCAGTGGTTAGAGTTTGGTTACTGATCTTTGGACTCTTATCAACAGATCACTGGTAAAATATCATTATATTGGGATTTGAAGGTTTGAACGTTGCAGTAGGAGTTAAAACAAGTTTTATTATTATATTAATTTAACCTATTATATAGGTTCAACTTCTAATTTTATTCATTTAATTTATCAAAAAACCATGTGTGATTACCAGAGGTGAAAATGGAACAAATTAGTGATAATGGAACATGCAGAGTAGTGGGTGTAATTTAATACATTTAAATCCACTAATGCAGGAATAGGTTTTAAAAACCAGACTGATAGCATCGAGGTTAACCCTTTAATTGCTACATTGAGAGAACCTGTGGCTGATTTATTCTTGCCTGGAAATCAGGAGTTAATCGGAGCAGCCATGTCTCTGGATATTATCAACTCCCCACTAAGTTACTGGCCCAGCCAACCATTCAACAAGATTCAGCATGCTTAAAACGAGTGGAGCAACACACATGGCTTTGACAGTAACCAGTGAGCTTCATCTAACAGTGAATAATCTGGAAATGTGGATAATCTGTTTCAAAGGGTTTTTCTGGGGTCAGGTGTAGCCACCTTGACCAAAATCGAGTTGTCTAGCAGGTTAACGGGACCCATAAGTTCCAGCACAAACTCTGAAGATTGTCAACAGTTTATCCAATAACCCAATAAGAAAGGGTTATAGGCACATACAGTTCTAGGGAACTGCCCTTGATCACTGAGCAACCAATCAGCAGGTACTCCTACCCCATCTCTGTGTTTTTACTAACCTGGAAGTAAAACATGTCTTTGCTTTGGCCTGATGCCAAAAACATGTAGCAAACAAATTGTTATACTGTCAATTTTTCAGCTGCCCTGGTATTAAAATATCTATTATTCAAGAGGAGGCAAAGCCTGGCTGAAAGACTAAATTAGTCTTGCAAATCAAATACGGGTGCCTTATTATAAAGACCAAAGGAGAACTTGTGTTTATTCATTAAGGCTCAAATCACCACTCATTGAATACAGGACCAGTAGTGCTTTGATCTAAACACAGCTGCAATAAAGATTTCCTGATAGCCAATATTTTGTGTTAGCCACCTCACACACAGGTTGAGGATTGTTCATTTATGCAACTCTATAGAGATACATGTTTAACTAATGATTTTAATGTGGCATTGGGAATTGATGAGCTTCACTTTCTACTGAATAATACAGAACAATTGCATAACCATCTCAACCAGCCTTCTCATCTAGTGGCTAATACTGAGTACCACCACCTTGTGGTCAGCAAAAGGGTAATTTTACCAACCCCCAGAAGTGAAATTAGTACAGCTCATTTTCTGTCTTTGAGCACATTTGAACAATCAATCAACTGGCAAAGTGCCCATATCCTGTTCTGGCAGCAGTTTGTGGTGTTTGGTCAGGAAAGTGTTACTATTAATATTGCTAATATAGGTTGGAAATTTGAACACACCCCTTTTGATGCATGACTCAGCCTGCATCGTTTCGACTTGAACAGTATCTCAAAACATGTAACATGCTGATGTGCTTTTAAAATAGGTAAAATAATACTATGGTGACTATTACTATGGAATAATATATGGAGACCAGAATATCATGACCTACAAGTGAGCTCATCTAGCAAGCCAGAACACCATATCATTCACTTAGCAATGCCCTAGCAACCACCCAGAACACTAGCATTCACCTAGTAATGCCCTAGCAACTACACAGAATATTTAGCAACTGCATTGTAATGCCCTGGCAAACATACAAACTTTCCTCTAAAGATCTAGCGTTTTTTTATGTTTAATGTTATTTCACAGCTATGCTAAACTGGTTCAAAGCCACTGCAAAAGAACACGATCTTTGATTTAATTATGGGAATACCTCTATAAAAAGCACCCAGTAAGGGAATATTTAGAACTCTCCATTTTATTTTAATATGTTCCACTTTTAGATACAAAATCAGACAGTAAAAATTTACATCATCAAGTAAATCCTTCATTGCTTTTTACAATGTCACAGAACAATTGTTTTGTATGTCAAACAAAACAAAAGATATAAGTATAGAATATACTAAGATATAGGATATAAGTATTTAAATGTAATACAATGGCATAATTACATTAAAGTCTTGCAACATTACATAAATCTTGCATATTTTATAGGCATATACAGAAATCTGTGACATGAAACAGGGATTAGAATATTTAAAATGAAAATATACATGAATTTTAATCCAAGGCTGATGTCAAAAACCATGTGTGTTGACATAATTAACTAGCAGAAAAATCCATTTGTACTCTTCCATTTCAAGAAAAGTAAAATACCAACAGGTACATGAAACCCACAATAATTTCAGTAGTATGGATGTAAGGGGCCATACACTGTCAGAGGGTCAAAAATCTCAGCTTCTGTCTTTCTTATAACTAAAAATAGCAAGAAGCAATGTTCATACTTTCCTACATAAGGGCTAACATAAACTAAGGACTAAGGGTTTGTTCATTTTTGTAAAATGGGTATCAATTTGATATGTCCTGCCCAAACTTCCTGGTTCAACAGAAAACACATCAACACAGGAAAGAAAACTGCTCTTCTATTTTATGGGGTATTAAAAAAACATCCTTTTCATTAATGCTTAGAAACACACATTCTTTGGTCTTCACCAACCATGTCTTTGGCACTTGAAAAAAAAGGGACTATATACCATGATCATCATGTTCCTTTAACATGATTTACCTCAAAACATGTCCTCAGAATCTTGTTGGGACCATAGGGATTGGAACTTTAAAACAGTCATTTGGAAAACAGCTTGTTAGCTTAGGGTAAGTGGTTGTGGCAGGGAGAGGGGCAGCTTTTTGGCTCCATACTCGTGCCAGCACACATCAAACAGTGGGAACATTTTGCCCTGCAGCTCAGCTTGATAAGAGTAGATAAAGTCTGCATTATAGAAAGTGATCTGTCCATTCTCATAGTCCAGGAACACTCCCAAACACTGTGGGTGTTGAGTGGCAGCACTACCTGTGGGCTGGTTAAAGCCTCATACAAACTTCCTTCAGGCTGATCAGCCATATTCCGCTCATGGGGCTTTTGAAGAGCTTGCCTTTGTGTGACATAGTTCCTTTACATTTACATTTATGCATTTGGCAGACACTTTTACCTAAAGCCACATATAGTGTATTCAAGCTATACAATTGGTCAGTACGTGTTCCCTGGAAATCAAACCCACAACCTTTGTGCTGCTAACACAATGCTCTACTACCTGAGCTACAGGAACACTTTTGATCAACCCAATCTGCCGGTTTGGTGCCCACCTGGACTTCTCAGTAGTGCTTACTGGAGAAGAAGCCATGAGCAGCACGCAGCAGCTATAGCTAAAATGCTCTGGATTATTGGGCAGGCCATTGACCACACCACTCAATGTACTAATGTGCAGCATGGGGTTGGTCGTCAGGGGGACGAACTTCAAGCGCTCTGTAGCTAAAGGAGCAGTAGAATATATATTAAAACACAGGACAATGCACAGAACCTATAACAACACATTTATTAGTGGTGCTTGCTGTGTTTCTTTACCTAGTAAAAAAAAGAAACTACCTACTAGTTTCTTTAACTAGTAGAGTTAGAGTAGTGCCGTAAGTAGTGTCTGCTAAATGCATTAATATACATTAATGTTATTATAAGGCTTAGGTTTACTCCTAAATATTAAACTTAAGTTTGTCTATCCAATGCTTTGGTAATATCATTCAATCAGATGTTTTTTTTATTTTGCCAATGTCTTTGATACAAACTCACTATACAAAGTCACTTTTTGTGATTTCTATTAACCAATGCAATACATTTTCTGCACTAAATAATAAACTGGCTATATAACTCTTTGTAGTTTTTATTTACTGGATGTATATGGCATTTGGCACTGTCATTCTCTTCTGATATATATCCAGGATTTGATGTACAACATAGGTAACAATACATAAAACAATGCTTGTCTGCCTTTTTATCTATTCATATAACAATGTTTCCTTTATTCATGCTTTCTTTATCTATATATTAGAATAATGGCAATGACTTGATTTGCAATACTAAATATTTTATTAGCATTCTCCTCAAGCAATACTTTCTTGGACGCACTTCCAGGCTACCATTTAAACTGTATTAAATGCTTCCCACTAATGTAGTTGTCACAACAGCATGTTCTCTTCCAATCTCTACAACCACTCTGCTGACAAATGTCCTTTACTCCAACAATTACTTTGTTTGGCAAGTTTTACATTTTTTATTAACTGGTCTTAAATGGATGAATGGGCCCCTTTTTTCCCCTTTTTCTTAAAAATAATATATTATTATTCACATTTTATATTATATATCTAAATAATATTATATACAATATTTTTATATATTTTTATTAAAATGTATTATTATATTTTATGTTGATATTATGATATTTTGTTACCTAATGCTGCAGTATTCTTTGGGGCCTCAGTATCCTCAAGCAAGTAAATGTAAATAAGATGCAAAGGGCAGTATGCAAAGGGCAGTATATGCTATACAAGGAGAATATTCACCTTACTGTATATTCCACAGTCTTATAATATATAAGAAATGTTTTCCAGGCAGGACTCTCCTGTGAAATCCCTCCACACATGCATTTTAATATCACTGTGGCTGAATCCTGGATTGAATTTCATGGAGCTGTACATTCCTTTGGCTCTTTGGTCCCTCTGCTGGCTCTCACAGAATCTGCACGAAAACAGACAGAAAAAGCCACACACACTAACAAACATACAATACAATTCCTTAATAGTTCCTTGGAGCAATGCATCCGTATTTCTGTAAGGAAAAAATGTTATTTGGAGCCAAGTTGCTAATGTGTACAATAAAACTACTGTATGATATCTTAAGACAAGCTTATACCTGGGTCCAAAAAAACATTTGAAGATTTAAATGACATAAAATACATTAAAGGTAGGGTAGGCAATTTCAAAGTATAGCAATAGTAACCTAGCTTTAAGTATGATTGCGTGAACATTTTATGGTCCTGCACCTTCCACAAAGGACACAGGATGTGATTATAGCAATCACTAAACCAAAAAGTTTCTGAAAATTTACCTACGCTACTTTTAAACAAAACATACATCAACTTTTTCTTGTTTTGCTTGACAGTGTGCTTGGTTTTCTATTTGTTATGCAACAGAGTGATTCATACATTTCTAAATACATGCGGCTTAAGGCAGTCTGAATACATTACCCTCTCACAAACCCCTGAGAGAGCTACGAGACTTCACATGAAATGACAGGTATTTCTAATGCACGTCCATTTATTCAAATGGTTCAAATGTGTTTTCAGCAGTTCAGTCAACTCTTTATTCATAAACAWACTACAAACCTAGTTTCCCTAATGGGTTTTATTAATATACATCTCACACATATTATTTGCAGTAATACCATGTATTCTGTGTTAAACAAATGTGTGACAATATTTCTGTGTTTTATTTGTCATATGTACAGCTGCTTTGAAGCAATGCAACATTGTAAAAAGTGCTATGTAAATAAAATAGAGTTATGTTTACCTCAATATGAGATAGTCAATGAGGTTTAAAGTTCCTTTGTTTTCACAAAAGAATGCATGATTATAATGAACTTTTATCTGTACAATAAAGGTATAAAAGGAAAAGCTACATATGGCTCTCGTTGCTTAGAGCATCCAGTGTGCCCTCAATGTACTGGATCCTGGCCAGCAGCTGGCTTATATAGTTGACCTGGGTCTGGATGGAGAAGATAAGGGTGGAGGCTGTATTTTCCAAATTCTCCATGAAACCTGCCTCTTCCAGCTCTAAACAACACCTTAGATCTTTAAACCCCTGCCACACCACCCAACACATCAGATTCATTCTACACACACAAATCAATAGCAATGATGTTGGATGGATGGTTGTCTATCTTTCAATTCTAACCATTCCCATATATTTACACATGTACACAAAACATGTTAAGCGTCACACTTAGCTCTGCCTCCCCCACACCAGCAGAAATCGCCATCTCCGGAATACTAACCCTGTTATCAACTACACCTCCCAGAATGCCACATATCCGGGATATCTATATCCATATTCCACACATTTAATGTTTTTCTCCATCAGTTTGAAGAGGTATTCGAGCACCCTGCGGAGGGGAAGAGCTGGGCAACAACTGCTCACCCTCTCACAGGGTAAACAGACTGCAGCTTAGTATGTTCTGCAATCTCGCGGCCCAAACCAGGTGGGTTGAGGATCCGCTCAAGCTACTTTTTCACAGGGGGCTGGAACCCGAACTCCAGTCTGAACTTGCCTGTCTAGATAAAGGGAGGAATTTGAATGACTTTATCAAACTTGCCATACAGATGGATAATCCAATCCGATCCCGACGTCCTACCCCTCTCCACTCTACCGCTCTCCAAAAGCTCTGAGAAAATTCACCTATGTAATCTCTTCACCTAACCATGCTGTCAT
>JAZGTJ010004287.1:0-25004 GCA_036877575.1 Botia almorhae | reverse complement strand
GCTAAATACAGGGCAATCCTGGAAGAAAACCTGTTGGTGGCTGCAAATAACTTGAGACTGGGAATGAGATTCACCTTCTAGAAAGACAATGACCCTTAACATACAGCCAGAGCTACAATGGAATGGAATCAAAGAATATTCATGTGTTAGAATGGCCCAGTTACAGTCCAGACCTAAATCCCATTGAGCATCTGTGGCAAGACTTAAGAATTGCTGTTCACAGACGCTTCCCATCCAATCTGGCTGAGCTTGAGCTATTTTGCAAAGAAGAATGGGCAAAAATTTCAGTCTCTAGATGTGCAAAGCTGGTAGAGACATACCCCAAAAGACTTGAAGCTATAATTGCAGCAAAAGGTGGCTCTACAAAGTATTGATGCAGGGGGGCTGAATACAAATGCTCACCACACTTTTCAGATTTTTATTTGCTTAAAATTTTGAAAACCATGTATTATTTTCGTTCCACTTCACAATTATGTGCTACTTTGTGTTGGATCGTTACATACAATCTCAATAAAATACATTTATGTTTGTGGTTGTAATGTGACAAAATGTAGAAAAGTTCAAGGAGTATGAAGACTTTTGCAAGGCACTGTACCTGACAAATGACATAAATCAAGTTAACACACCTAGAAATTAACACTGAACTTCCAGAACAGATTTAAACCTAGGGGAGTGGGTTAAGACAAGCTGTCACCACTCTGCTCTTAATTAGGACTAATGAGCCATATTATTCTAATTAGATATGCTCAGACATGCTATATAAGTTCCGTTGTTGATCAATGGGCTGGTGAAGTAATTATAAGAACCTTGAAGAGCAAGTATGAGGCATGTTTTTAAGAAATACTTAATGGACTAATCAGTAGTTCTGAGCCCATAATGAAAAGCTGAGGTGTCATGAAGTACAATCAACCAATCAAGACATTACATTGCTAACTAAGTCTGCCTTTTTGTGTAGCTTTAACAAGTGTAAATAGCATAAATAACGTTGCATGATATTTTCAGAATTAGTTATAATATGCTTGTTGATTTAACCATTATAACAACATTCCATGTTTTGTTTTTTTGTCTTTTCTCTGTACACAAGAAAAGCAACTAAAGGCTCCACCCACTTCACCTCACACTGGATAACCTCAATTACATCATCATCATGGTCATGGACACAATAACTCATTTTTATCAATAACTAACAGCAGTAAGGGAATTGGGGAAATGTGCAGCTGAATATGTAACCTTTTAGTTAAGTTGACAATTATGATCGAAAAGACCTAAAAAGATCTGTGTAAAGTTTAAAATTATTTTTTTGTCTCATAACTACTTTGAAGAATAGAGAGAAACAACTTTATAAAAAATATACAATTTAATTGGTCAGGACCGGTATGATCCTTCAGCAAGTCTTGTTTATAGTTCACAATTATATTTAAGTTGATTTTCCCCCATGGCTTGTAACATAACATTTCAGAATATAATTTTGCATTGCGTCATAATTGTTTTGTTTGAAGGGTTGGAGTAAGTTTGGTCTGAAGGTCTAGAGCCTCAATATTCAGTGTCATTTCAGCTTCCTGTTTCACCTCAGAACCGCACAATGTGTACGAAGCCCAATCTCACATTTAGGGGCCTCAATACTCAACAGAATCAGAAGCTGTCTCATGAGATTCTAGATATAAAACACAGCACAGTGCTTGAAATAACATTTTCACTTTGACTATGCCGGCAGAAAGTACCTATTTCAGTATTGCTGTGATTTATTTTCTTGTGTGGAGAAACAGCAGCATCATATTCCATTTTCAGCAAATTCTTCGAAACATTGATTGGATAAATTCTGTGCATTTTGTATTTATTTTTTAAACCACATATTTTGCACTACAGGACAGTTTAAATACTGTTTGGAAAGTGGAACTGGAAGTTGTGGGGGGGCGGGATATTGCTCAAACCTGTGTTTCTGAGGATAACACTGTCTCTTGTGTCGTGTGTGTATTTGTTCGCATGCAGGAGCATATGCATTATCCACTATGCCATGTCACTGACTAATCTTGTTATTTTTCAATGTCTCACTAAGCAGCTGGGTTTGACTTTCTGTGCACATCTATTTGTTCAATGACCCCCCACATCATTGTAAAACAGGCTGCATAGTGATTGTACTGTAAATGTGATGAGATTGATGGGTAAGGTACTCACAGGTAACTCTGCAGACAACACTAAGTAGCGTGACTAGATCCTTAGTGAATAGTGGCACCTGAAAAATGGGATTTTGTACTGACCGTGGTACGATATTTGCTAGAAGGTTTAGCCTTGCTTATCTGCAAGCCGCACTGCATAAGGAGAAAACACAGCATGAGTTCCACATTCTCTTCAACTCACTCCTCTTTATTATAACAACCACAATCAGTAAACAAGGATGGGACCCGGTGCATGTGGTGTGAGGGACTGAGAAGAGAGAAAATGTACATGAGTGAGGAAATGGTACATGAGAACTTTATTTTGAATATGAAAAGTCTTTATACTATATGAGAGGGCATGCAATGAAAATTAAAACTAAACATTGCTTTAGCTCAACTGGTAGAGCATTACATTAGCATTTCGAAGGTTGTAGGATTGTTTCCAAGGGAAAATATAATGTGAATGCACTGTAAGTCGCTTTGGATAAAAGCATCTGCCAGATGCATATGTATAGGTTATTTTTAAGGAAATATAGTGCATATATATATATATGTATATATACATACATACATATACCCACACCCTATATATATATATATATATATAGGCATTGTTTACTTACTCATAGGTCATTCCAGATAGTATTAGTTATTAGTTGAGATTCACTGATAATTAATGTATTCATTGATAAGATTGACTTCTCCATTAGTTTACTATTCTGATTTGTGTAGGCACAAATTTGAACTAAAGATAAAGATAATCGTGTCAGGGTTGATATGAGCTGTGCCACTGATTCTCGCAATCTCTGGAAAATATTACAGCAGATCAATGACTTTAATTTTCTGAGCCCAAAAGATAATTTTTAGGTGAACTGTTTCTTTAATTGTCTTTTCAACAGGAGGTGGAGTCCCTCTTTGCTAGTCTGCTTTGACATCACTGTTATCTGGAGTAATTTATAAGCTTCTCTGCATCTTGTTGCTGGACACCAGATCCTCTTAATCACAGTGATTTATGGGAAACGGCCTGATGGTTTGGCACACTTTCACATTGAGGGTTTTTTCTCAGAATAAACATTGATCAGAATTACTGAGCACTCCCTGTTTGTCATTGTTGATGTTGATGTTTGCTTCTGAATTATTTGATAGAACGTCCAAAACAACGTAAATCAAAGAGGTCTCTTTATTCATTACAATAGCACCACAGGAGGGAAAAATCAGGCCTTTTGAGAGTCTCTGCTGGAGGTAAAGTGTTGAGTTAATTGTGAAAGTTATTAATAATAATTGTGTGGTTTACTGATTCATTGATCTCAAGATGCACTTCATTGGACGGAGACGCTGAAAAGGGGTTTTATCAGTCAAAGCAAAGGGAGTTGCAATAATATAACCATGTTGCACTACAAAAAATGATGTTGTCTTCGATGTTGTGATGTTAGAGCACAATGCTCCTCATACTCAGACATGATGTGCTAGACTATCAACATTGTCAACAGTGATTTAGAATAATTAGAACCGTTGCAGACAATATATCTGTTGAAACACTCTGACTATGACAAAATATGGCTTTATGTGGTTAAAGCTTCTAAATCTTTATGCTGTGACTTAGTGGAGATAGATGGAATTCTGGCAGGTTATTGATGTCTGGTGCCATATGGCCAATAATTAAACCAAATGAACTTGAAGGCTTTGTGGTGATTATGTGTGTATTCTCAAAGGACATAAATAGTTCTAATACAAATCCACATGCTACTTTTGAAGCTATAATATTTGGCAGTATAATTAAGCTATGTAATATTCTTACTCATCATTTTAAGAACCGGACTATAAGGTAAGACTCCTATTATGATTATTATTAGAAGCCATTTATCTGTCCCTTCCTAAATTTAATTACCTTTAAATAATTTTATATTCAGTTTGACAGGGCATCGAGTAGGCACATGGGCATTAAAATGTTTCTCTATTTTTAAATGCATAGAGAATAAAGAAATTCAATAACATATTGTTATTCACCTATACATGTCTGAGATTGCAGCACAAAAGAAGTGTTAGTTTAGACATGTCTTATCTAATACAGTGGTGTCTAAAAAGCATTACAGTCCAGAACTTATTCAAGTAAACTTTTTCTAAATTTAGGTGAAATCCCACAGTTTACTTTTACTATAAGGCCAAATGTGTCTTGTTTATGTGCATCTGCTGGTTGTACTGAGATACAGTGTAGATGTTATTCATCATACTATTGTTTGGACCAATAAGCTTTTGTGTTTTATTAGCTGTGCCTCTGCCTCTTATTCACTAGCCCCTCCAGAGGCTGTTCTGTATGCATATGTGTGTTGAGGCGATAAGGGAATTGGCAATTTTGTTTACGCCACTAATTATATGATTCCACGGTTGCTGTTGGATGGGCATTGTTCTTGCATTTCCAGTAACGCTCTGATCAGGTTGCTACTTCTATTTTCATCTACCTCTTCAATCACGCTTGACAGTTGGCCAACAGTGAATGGTGACCCTTCACTGGTGCTGCTGGATTTTCTCCTTGATGTGGGTTGGGAGAACACGTGAAGAACAAACATCAAAAACACCAAACACCAAAAAACTGGCTTACCGTATATTTTATATTTGCATTACGCTTCTGCATTCCTTTGCATAAGGAGCTGCGTGATATTTGTATATTTAGGAAAGTGTGAACCGATCCTTTATCTTTGCCATAACTCTGAGCACAAACACATTAGTTGTTAGACTCTGATGCAGGAGAGTGTGAGAAAAAGGGAGGGAGGCAGAGAATGGATGGAGGGGGCGGAAAGAGCTGCGAGAGGGAGGGTGATGTGTGCATATGTGCAAGCGAGTGTGTGCACTTGTTCCTGTGACTGTGCCTGAGAGAGAGAGAGAGAGAGAGAGAGAGAGAGAGAGAGAGAGAGAGAGAGATGTTCAATACGCCGATCCTCAGCCTCTAGTGTCCGACATTATGCCTGGTTGGAGAAATTAAAGAGTCATTTAAATTCCACAATCCAGAAAAACTGACACAAGGATTAAAGAAGAAGAAATTGCCGGTTTGTGTTTTCCCTTCAGATTCACTGTGGACGCGGCTGCTTGAGTGTGGATTGCCAGTCTGAAAGTTCTTGGGGATGCGACTGCTGACGGAGGAAGGAGCAAAGAGCGGCTGCTGTTTCTAGCCACTGACGAGAGGATCCTGCACGCGAGGAGAACTGCCTTCGTTCTCTCTCTTTTTTCTGTCTCACAGAGATAAGCAGCTCCCCTCAGTTTTAGGGTTAAAAACAGGAGACATTCCAAGGCACAAACATAACGAGCGGAGAGGGACGGAATTATTAAGGAAGGGAGTAATCAAGGGAATCTAAAGCAAGGACATCTGAGAGAAAGAAAAAAGTGTTGATAATAGATTGCATCTCTCAGGCTGCTGTGTTTGTTTGTGGCGGGCTAAACTGAAAAGATTTGGGTCGTGCATTGCTTTCCTTCAGCCAGCCTGTGGAGTATAGGATCACAAATAACATTCAAGGTAAGACGTCTAGTTGAATGTCTTGCATGTGCGAACATTTCAGTGTGATTCAGAGCTGAGATTAGGGTACCGCGATGACAGCTAAGGAGCAGATGAGTGGACAATGTAAGTCAAAGTTGTTTTTTTAGCATAAATTGCTCTGTTTAATTAAAGTTAAAATCAGATGGTTCTGAAATTGCTGTTCGCAGCCCACAGTGCTGTCCATACAGAGATTATGAGGGTCTGAGTTGATTTAATGATTTTAATCTATGTATAGGTCTGACATAAGAAAACGCTAGAGAACAAAGCAATTTATTTCTCTGCACCTTGGTGGATATTACTGGGGTGTTGGGAGGGGGAAGTGGTGGAGTGGTAAGACAAAGCATATAATTACAGTGTGAAATCGTCTTCTATTTCACAGTATCTCTATGCTTTTTGACAGTATCTCTCTATATGCTATATGCCATCATAGGAGGCAATATTTATTATCTTCAAATGCTCTCACAACTTTCGGAGTTGGTTGTTAACTGATTGTTGCCATTTTAAAAAGTCTATACTTTTTTCCTTTGCCTCTTTTTTGCACCCTATGGTAATTACTTTTGCTGTCATTTCTCTCACGAGTTGTGCTGTGTCTCCCTCATATGATGCAATTTTGTCTCCCCTGCCTCTGACCACGTTTAAAAAATGGGGAGCGAAAACGCGGGCACAGATTGAAAGCACGATAGAGGGGCTCTGACAGCCTTATATCTGCGCTGTTTTCCAGACGTGCAAAGCCAGATGGAGAAGGGACAGAATATAATTTTTTTTCTCTTCAAAATGAAGGACAGGCGGTCACTTTGGGTGTGAAAGTCCCAGAGCTCCGTCAAGGAGTGTGCATTCACCCCCTCTTTTACTGTCAGTAGTGGACAGGTGCCCCCCCACGCCCCTCCCCCGTAGGAGGGACTAAAATATTCATGATCCCATGCACATCCTGTCTGCCCTGAAATATTTAAAATAATTGAATAATAAATAAACCTCGCTGTTGAAGCCAGCCCCTCTGTTATCCTCTGTCTATGGTGATGATGTCCGCTGTTACTGTTACGCCTGTGACCACCAGATGACTTTGTCTGCATGCAAAAAAGCTGTTTGGCTGGAGTGTGTTTTTGTGGGAGTTTACAGAGCAGTATCTTAATAATAAACACATAATAATAAAAGACAGTGTCTTAATGTGACAACATATCATCAAAGTCTTAGTACTGACAATCAAATCTTTTCTCAGTATGTGTTGATGTGACCATATAAATGCGATGAAAGCGAGCAAGAGATTTCCACATCATATCCCATTTATCCCAATATTCTGGCAGTGTCGTGAACAATCTGTGTTGTCAGTAATACGTGGCTGAATTCAACCGATTTGAGAGGAAGAAAGGAAAGAGGCAGAGCGATGGAGAAAAATGAAA
The DNA here is from genome assembly GCA_036877575.1 of Botia almorhae. Lineage (NCBI taxonomy): Eukaryota > Metazoa > Chordata > Actinopteri > Cypriniformes > Botiidae > Botia > Botia almorhae. Next base: position 17,922 of record JAZGTJ010004287.1, on the reverse strand, counting down.
GGGAGTGATGATGATGTCTGTGTGTTCAGTTTCTTTGATGTTTTATTGAGCGCTAACTGGGCAAACTGACTGCGCAGACTCTGTGTCTGCTGGTTTGTGTTTGTAAAGGCAGATCTGAATTTAAGCATCTCTTGAGCTTCTAATCACTGATCCCTACAGATCTTTTTTTAACCTGTCAATCAATGGCACAATATGTGTGTGTGTGTGTGTGTGTGTGTGTGTTCTCATGTGGCAATAATATTCTTTTCCTAGTTCAGAATGTACAATACTTGACTCACTCTTGGTCTTGAAATGATGCTTTGTTTTCGTGCAATTCACCAACTTTCCCCATTGTTTGTTTTTCAGAGTTTTGTCATTCAAACAATCATTAAATATGATTTTGCAAAGCATACATGATGAATGTATAAATAGAGAGTAATTGCTATGCGACAGCAGTGGCGTAGCCTGCCTGCTGTGCATGTTATGAAACAGGCCTTCAAGGTTCTTGGACAGAAATGAGAATTCACCAGCAGATGTACCCACAGAAAAAGCCTTTCATTGCCCTGCCAGAACTGGTTGTACTGAATCTGGATGACCACAGCCAGATGCGTCAATACACATGGAGACATGAAGTTTGCCACTGCATTGAAGCCGATGCTCAGCCAGGCTTGAAGGCACTCTCATGGCCATCTCCATGGCTTCGTATGTTAAACGCGTTGTTTGATGGCAGAAAAGATGGGGTCAGGGCATTACAGATGTCTCATGATTCAGAATATAACAGTGAAGGTCACTGCAATGCACTCTGCATGCTTTGTTTATGTTCTTGATTGATTTTCTTTTAAATCTATTTTCAAACGCATGCTGCTTCAGTGTGGATGCAGCTGCATGGTGAATTATGCAAAGTGATGAAAACCTAAAGGTATTCCATTCAGTACACTCATAAACAAGCTTCTGTGTTGACCTCCATTACGAATACTTAAAGGCGCTTCTGTAGTCCCAAGGCCAGAAAGATACTTTACAGATGTATGTAAGCACAGACGTGGCAGCTTGGCCACACTGAAATTGTATGTGTGTCCTGTTGTATGTATGTAGTGTGTTTTTGTGTTACTGTGGCTATATTAAACTGTAGTACTCTATGAGGTGATAGAGTTGTGTTCAAGATTTATTGTTATACAGGTGAAGAGTTTCTAAATTTGCCTATAAGATTGTTTGCCATGATGGTGGTTGGCAAGAAATAAAGAATTTACCATAAACTCTAGCAGCTGAAAAATGATACCCTCTATAGCGCCCCCTGCAGTGATGGTGAGAAACATACTTGCATTGCGTTTGATTGATTTAAAAATACTGAACTAAATAAAGAGGGAAACAAATGTAATTTACGTCAAAGACAGACCAGAGAGGTTAAACATAGAACACTTAAGTTAGACAAGAACTCCTTATATCTGAAACGTACTGTATGATTCAGCATCTGTGACTATATTTATAGCAAGTCCATTAAGAGAATGCAAAAAATCAATGCTCGTTGTTCCATCAACATTTGTTTTTGTATCTTAAAGACAGCGACCTTTAGCTGAGTGACTCTATTGTCTCACAAGAGTGCTCGGGTAAATGTGTCACAGGGTTTGGGAATCAGATCATTAGTGCACATCAGGGTGATGTGTTGGCATGGCCACCACAAAATAGTCACACACTCCTTGCCGCAAGCCTAAATAACCTCTAAAAAACCTCTAAAACGGGCACTGGCCCCATCTGCCATCTTCCGGTGTTGGTTGATTTGATCCCTAAGGCAACTGTAGACTATTGAATGACCGGAGAGATATATTGCACATGGGCTAATTTTAGCAATGATATTGCGGTAATGTTCCTGCTGTGATTGTAACACTTACAGCCCTCTTCTTTCTGTCACATAAGCAAATGTATCAATATATTTCTAAAGCACATCTGGATGTTATATACAGACAGATGGTAGATCTAATCCTCAAGGGTCTTAGAAGTCTGGTGGAAAGCAAGCTGGCACAAAGCATGATGCTATTAAAGTTCTGACAAATGTTGAAAAATGAAATGGCTAAAAATACATTTTTATGACCTCCTTGATGAGCATGTACACAATAGATGTACATGAGATGATGTCAATTTATTTATTTCGGGACCTTTTCGGAGCGCGCTCTTGCATGTCAAGTATTTGTGTTTCTAGAGTGAGAAAGCTCTCATGTGTGAATCGTGCACCTCTCTTTCATTTTCAGATTTCTTGTCGTGAGAACTGCATAGACAGTGATTATATTTATGCATTTATTTATTTATTTTTTAAAAACCAAAGCATTTCAATTAAAAAAACAAGGTCTGCCATGTCTTCTAGGGTCGGTTCCAAACTGAAACAGCCAGTAGCAATGCTAACTTAAGAGCACATCTACCATTCTCTTTCTGCCCCCAGTCCTAAGATGTGTAGGGTGCTTGGGGGAATGGCACGGATGGCGTGGCGTGACAAGACTGATGGTTGTTACACATGAGGAGAGGGTAGTGAAGGGTGGAGGACAATGTCAGCAGGTGCTCTAGGGAATGCATGGGCAGCCTGGCTCTAGAGGGATGGATAAGGACCAATAGTAGCTGACAGTGACCACGATACCCGTGTCGCCTTTGTGGTTGACCTGAGTGGTCTGATCTGGTGTACGCTGGCCTCCTCGAGCTAAAGTGGTACTGAGTTTGTAAGTGTGGGTTGACACCGGGCATTAGCAAGGGTCATGAGGGTGACAGGATAGAGAAGAAGGGAGAAGTGAGAGTGTTCTTTAGCTGTAGGTTAGGAGAGGAGGTTTGTGAATCCAACTAGAATAGGTCAGTGTGCCTCAGGTTAGAGAGGGAGCTGCTTTGACATTCGTCCAAGGTCTGTTGGCTTTTATATGTAAGAGGTTCTTTGAGAGTTTTTCAGATATTATGTAAAAGATTGTCCAGAAGAGTAAAGAAGCACAGACAGTCCACAGCCTGCTCCACCATTTTAAAGTTTGCTTTCCTGGCATGGCACATAATGTGGCTGCACATTAAGCACATGCTTTCCCTGTAATATTTAATAAAACATTTTGCAATGATGATTGTCTACGTACAAATAATGCATATATAGCATATATACAGCAGAAATATTAAATATAATTTTTGGTGCATTCTATTATTTAACAAACACAACTGATCTATAGCACTAATCGTTTAATGAATTTGATATGCTTTTATATTCATGTGCTGAGAATTAATTGGACATATGGCTTACACATCTTATATAGTTCAAGTTCTAAAAAAGTTCTCAAATAGGCATATATATATATATATATATACATATATATATTATTTTTTTTCCCATTGGCGTGTGAATAGGTCTAAGCTCCTACTTCAGAATTACACAGTGGGCTCAGATTAGTTAGCTGGCCCAGTGTGTTGGCTAATTGACTAACTGCCTAGCGCAGTTGTCTGGAAATGTCACAGAATTGACACAGAGGGGCAGGAAGTATTTAAATTCAGGGGCTCATGACATTACAAACCCAGGAAAAAGAGAACTTTAGTTCCTTTCAGTTGTTTATTGTAGTCTAGTGTAAAGAGAACATCTCCCTTTGCAGTAAACTGAGCGTTGTAAATTTACAGATATTGTTTATGCTCAAGCAGCAACATTACACACTAACTAAAGCAGAAAAAGTGAAAGTGCGTAATAGGCCTCTTTTAAGTAACTTGACTGTTTAGTATAACTTTGAATATCAGTTTTTATGAATAATGCAGTTGTGTAATGAGTAATGCAGAGGAATTTCACCATTGATGAGTGGCATCTTATGCTTGTGCCTCTCCGCTCTTTAAACACACCAGCTGCCACAGAAGCTAATTTATGTAATAATGTAGCAATTCAACATCTCGAGGAAGTGCAAATGATCAGAACATGCTTTGTAAATGCTGTACTTCATGCTTAGCTGAGATACAAGCAGAACAGCTGTTTACACCTTCACCGTCTCCAGATAATTAGAACTTTACCATACATCGATCCAGAGAGAGCAGAAGCACATTCGTGATGCTTGTAACAAGTGCCCACAATGCAATTAGTTGGACCATAAAGCAGCACCCCTCCATGCTTTGATGTGATATTGGCTAATATGCCTAAACTCATCCAATTAACCAATCCATGATGATGTTGTTTGTGATGGTAGATGAGTTTCATTAATAGGGAAGTAATTATTGGCACTAATCATTTGAAACAAATGATGGCAATTGGGGTTTTGACATGGTCATTCTCCTGCTGGGCTGAAAGCATGAATACAACAGTGCATTGTCACTCTAAACAGTGGAAATGTCACTGTAAAACCAAAGCATTGTGTGTGTGGTTACCACTTACCTGGTCATTTAAGGCTGTAATTATAGTAGAATATACTGTAGAGTATGGAAGAATATGGATTCTAGAGAAACGTGTGCAACCTTTTTTAACATTTTTCCATTTGTCCATTCTTAGAAACAGGGAATTTATTTTGTGGGATATTTTTCATCAGCCAATCAGGAAGCAGAATGTGTTATGAGGACATCATTTGCTCAGGCTTAAAAAGTGATTTGCTCATCATTTATAGCTTAGGCTTAAAAAGTAGCAGTATAGTAACAGATACGTCCAGGGGTTCCTTCACTATGCAAGCAAATTCCACTGAGATGAATGAGAATATTAAGCATATTTAATATTAGTTTTAATGTTTCATATATTATATAATATTAGCCTGTTCTATGCATTGAAGACCTTGAGCCTTGATTATAACCCCCTTGTGCAGGTTCACATTAAATTAGAGATTGCAGGTGGTGGGGTTTGTTGGTGTCAGCTTTTCTGGAGTATTTTGATGACCATCTTAGTGAAGCAATGCTTCACTGCTGTCGGTGAGCCTGGTATTTAGGTTATTGACTGGCTTGTTCTATAGATGCCATGAAACTGCTGCATGTGTCCAATCCGGGAGCAGGACTCATCCATACAGTTACAATTTAAAATCCGAGGTGGCTCCGGCTAATTGACTGCTCTAAAGAAAATACTCAACAGACAGAATTAATGTAAGGCCACAAATACCTGGTACCACAAAATACCACAAATACCTGGTATTGCAGCTTATGCAATAAAGGAACAATGCAAATTGTATGTAAATGAAACTCAAAAATTAATATATGTATTGTGCAAATGAAAAATGCAATAAGGTGTTTATGTAGAAAAATGATTTTAGGCAAAAAATGCATTTTGACACTATCGTCTCAGCTATCATTATGGTAGTGCTATAACAAAATTCAAACAATTGTTGGTTTGCTGCTATTTAATGTCAAAAAAACAAACCATTTTTTTAATAGAAAGCGGATGTTTTCCTTCATACTTTAGTGCACAAACTAAAAATGTGTTTCTAGGTCAAAGTGACTCAAAGTGATGCTGCAGATCACATATCTCCATTTATTTGTTTGTTGCCCTGTGCCTAGCTTTTAAAATCTAATTAAACTCTGTGTAATCTGTTCGATCAACAAGTCTCTCCTTTATCTGTTCAGTTATGCACGCCGTAGAGTTCACACAGGCACTTCAGATGGCATGCTCTGCTGACAGATATTTAACTAGGGAGAAGAGTGGTGTGTAAAATCTGAAAAATGGCTTGTTGAGAAAAATGCTTTCCTGGGGGAGGTCATGAGTATGCCACTCTATTCCAACTCAAGCATTTGGTCCCGATACCCTTTGGTTTAGTATTGGCCCACCTTGGATTTGACTGCATCTGTTGTCATTCATGCCAGTGGGTGTGTCAGTCCAAGAAATCTGTGTTCAAAATCAATGGATGGCAATTCACATCATTCTATACAGAATATATATTGGTGGTATGCAGCAGCGTGGAGCATTATGAAAGTGTGCTGGCTTTTTCATGATGAAAGATTCTTGCTGTGTTTTAACTTACTGGATTGAATGCCCACTGGATGTTAATACGCCCTTCGAGAGGCTTGAAAACAAAGCCCCAGCATCTAAATGATGACCTTTACCACGGTTCGAACAAGCAGTGCTCCTATTGTCAACATGTGTAATTTTTACCCTTGGATGCCAACGCAGCACAGAATTATAAATCAATCAGGCTGCATTACGGAGGATCCCTGGGCCCCTGGGTTTAGCTGAGAGTTGAATAATGGGTGGCGGGGGTTTTGGGTAGAAGCTGATGTGGGAGAATGTGGCAGTAAGACTTCCTGGGGGTGCTGCTGTTGTTTTTGGCCCTTAAAGCTGTGGTCAACCAATGGCACGAGGGAAAGAAAGCGGTTCTTATCGAACTCTTGCAGAAAGATAATAGACATTTATTGGGTGTGTGTTGCTGTTTGTACATGGTCCTTTTTAAATAATATATCAGTTCCTCTTTTAAAAACTATAAACCTGACTAAAGTAGTCAAGGTTAGCAGGGTCTAGTTGACCCCCTAATGGTAGATGCCACAGCTACACTTTTTTTGGAAAGGAAATGTGTATTTCTTCATTGACCATTTAAGCCAAAAGTTGATGTGTGTTGTGACGATGTATCTGGTTGTAGTTATATTGGATTATATAATGGTGGATGTGAAAGATCTTTGGAGGGTTTTTAAAACATGAAATGGATTTCAGTATGTGTACTAGTGAAGGGCTTCAGGTGCGTTTGTGCGGTGCTGCCAGCCAATCAGAGTGATTAAAACGTCAGCATTGGTTCAGGATTTGCCATCTTGCCATATGTACTTTTGTTCAACATTACAGAAATGTTAAAATATTTACTTTTATGTAACCAGAAAGGTGTGAATTCTGTTTAATTAAATTTGAAAGCCCAAGTCTGCAGGGAGTAATTATGGGTACAGCTTTAGACATAGATGTGACATACAGTAGATTGAGCTAATAATACTACCATTCAAACTACAAACTACATATTTTTACATGCTTAAACAAATTAACTAACAGTTTGTATTTGGCAGCAAAGGTAGCTCAGTACAGTAGCTTACTTATTAATCAGAAACTATGCTTATAGCCATAATAATTTTATTTAGTGTAATTCTTTCTCCCCACTCTTTTTAAAACATTAATCTCTTCTACAGTAGCTCCAGTGTCATCCCACTGAACTGTTATCCATTTAACCTCATGCACTTTTAAAGGGATATTTGTAACTGTGTAAAACAATTAGTTTAAATATTGCAAGCACACAGTGTATCTTGCCCTTGAATATTTACCCACAGCCAAATTCTGAGTCACCCTGACTCATATTGTCACTGCACATACTTACTGGCTGTGCTCCACTACTGCAGGCACTGTGAAGAACACATATTTCTTACTGTACCTGTTACAACACAACTCAAAATATCCTACTCTCCCACCTGGGATTGCGAACAGCACCAAGCTGTGTTTGGTTGATGCAGGAATGCTCCTACACAGGTCTCAAAGGCACCTGTCACTGATTTATGGAACAATATAGAACAATATGGATCAGTATACAGAGAAATATGACTGAATAAAACAGGACCCCATCCATTACTTATAAGGAGGGTCCTACATCCTGCATATTCCATATAAACAGTTTTTAATAACATGCATTGCTTAGCAGGAATCAGAGTAGCTATGTGAAGCTGTTATCTGGTATCTGTGCAAAATTCCCAAAATATTGGGAATATTATGCATACTTCAACCCTCACAGTCATATTCCCATAGAGAGTCCACTTTCTGAATTATGAAAACCTCTACCCACCTAAAGGAGAACATCATTTATTTATTCATTCAATGTGCCCACCCTCAGATCAATGAGAACTCAAAAACCATGTACAAAGGCGTTTGGCTTTAGGCCATATTTGATCACTTCCTAGCTGTGCTCTCTTTTTGTCCCATTCCAAGTAGACTTCATTATATCCAACTGTTTGTAAGCTGTTGTTGAAAGAACAAGAGTGAGGCATTCTTAAAGAGGGAAAAGGATGAAAAACATTTGATGAACCATGACTTTAGGCGGATGTTGGTACAAGCTTGTTAGGAGGACAGGAGAGAGAAAGAGAGAGTGTGAGAGAGAGGAAGGAGATGGGTTTGGATTAAGCATTCGTCTGCTCTGCCGGATCTTGCCAGAAAGTGAGGCATAACAATACAAGCAGTCTGCTCCCTGATCATATTAGATGGGGCTTAAAAGATTCAGTGAAGTGATCGAGCATTTGCGTTCTCCGCTGCTGCATTTGGCATGTTGACTGGCGGCATCGGATTTGTCATGACTCATCCAGGCAGGCTTGGAGGAAGTGGGTAAATTTAACAGAAACCACGTTCGGGCCCATTTTACCTCAAAATTAAATAAATAAATAAAAAATTGGCTGAAAGAAGATTCTTCTTAAATTAGGCACCATTAAGATTTTGTGCATTCTGGCATTGTTATATTATATAAACAAAATGTTCCCCAAAAGTCTCATTATTGTACTGTGTCATTTCACAGACATTTTATTTTCAGTTTTTTCCTGTTTTCTTTTTTTCACTGGAGGTTGTGTTTAGATTTTTGTTATATAAGGTAGTATATGTACTAATTAGTATATTAATTTGTATGTTAGTATCAATATTAATGTTTTACTACATTAGGGACACACTTTTAAATTGTTTATATATAATTTTAATGTATTTATGGACCATGGTAGTATTTGTTGTACTGCTGTACTGCCTTAATGCTTTATAAATAACATTTATATATATACAGTATATATATATATATGCTTATTTCTTTTAACTAAGTTTGGGAGATGCTCTTGACAGGTTTAGTGAGATTCACCCAGGTCTGAACTCTGATGCTCATTCCCCAGGCATAATTTATGCTTTTAACTTCTTAAAAGCCTGTTAGTCAGCATTCTCTGAAAGCTCAGAAGATCATGTTCTGTATTCAGCCTAAGCGTTCAAGAGTGACTCTGAAATAAGAGCCATGCCAACCCACACTGTTCTTGTACTAATATGAAATAGAGAAATATATGTTTCAGATGTCATTTGGGAGAACACAGTACATTTCAGTCCTAGTAAGTCCAAGCTACAGTAACAGTGAGTCTGTTCTACTCTGGAAAAAGGACAGATTGCTGTTCTCCTGCTCAGTCTTGGGCTGTTTCCTCTTCATTCTTTCAGCCCCAGATGGCCAGGGCAGACGCCCAAGACTCGCCAGGGAAAGAACCCTCATTCTCTTCTGACTGTGGCTTTCTAAGAAGGTGCCAAACCTCCTCCATTTGGTTAGGTGCGTTGGCACGCTCTGAAGTCCAACTGAGATTGAAATTGATGAGTGTGGTTGAAGGGCACGATGGCTAAATTTAGGAAAGGTTCTGGAGAGATGAGTCAGCTCTGTTACCTTACTGCACCATTAGCATAATTAAACAATATGATCTGGCAGAATTTGGGAGATGAATATGCATCATTATTTACATTTATAGCATTCACATTTGCATACACATGCCTATGCTTGTTAGATATAAACATCTAGGGTTATTTGCAAATGGCAATTAAAACCAGCCTCAGAACAGTGTGTGCTGCTGTTGTTGACAAAATATTCAAATGAGGTGTTTGAAAAATGATGCTGAAATTGAATGCTGAAATATTACATAGACTAATTGGTCATTGGAGCTGTAGGCATTGCAGCGGTTGGCGCACATGCCCTGACACAGAGCCATGGTGCATATTCAATTGTTTTATGCAAAAAGCTTGTTTCTCATAAAAGAGGTCAGAGACTAATAAAGCATACACAAGACTTACACAGTACTGTATATGTAAATTTTACTGTATATGTAAAAAGAGAATGAGTCTATTAATTGAACAAGTAGCATAGTTGATGCAACATGCTGCACTGTTTGGTTTGCTTGTCCTGATTTGCTACATGATTTGCTTCGGTTTTATATTTTTTATTTAATTTGGTTGACCAGTGGTTTAAAGATGATTTATACAGCAGAGTTAAAAATGCACAGCTTTGAGGTTGTAGCTTTTAGGCTGGTCATGTATTAAGGAGGCCAAATGAGTGGGGAGGTGAATTAAGAGCCAAAAAAGGGCCATCTTTGCTGCCTCATTAGGAGGTGGTATTCGCCATGCTTAATTGAAGCATCAAGTTCTTGGCATATGTCTCTTCTCAGCTGTCATTCAGCAGGAAGAGGATAAAGACCCTAGTGTGATAGAATGAGCTCTCATTGAAAGATACTGGCAGACTTTTAGCCTGACTCGAGTCAGGCCAAGAGGAATCGCCATCTCTGTCATGACAGGAAACGTTCATGACAGAAGCTTAATTTATCTCTCCAGTTCTATGCCCATGTTTTAAGCCAACCTAGTTTTCTATGGCCCTGGCTTTTTATTTATTTTTTTTATTTTTGAAGTTTATTTTTGTGTTTGAAGTCTGTTTTCCTCGGTTGGCAGTGGCCCAAGCTACTACTAGCATACGATAAGGTCAGGCAACCTTGCATGTAGCTGTGTGATGGAAGAGGGAAGGGGAAAATACTTTCATTAGCCACAAACTAGGTCACATTGAGATCCAAGCAGAGATAGGAAGGTAGATATGGCTAAAGGCAGGACATTCTGTGTGAAACCAGCATTGTAATGACCCGACTTTCGTATTTGTGCAAGAAGGTTATGGTTTTACAATGGCCCTTTCCATTGATCATCAGTGATATAAGATTTTGGCTCCACATTGTAAGATTTAGCCTCTCTCTGTAAATAGCCTACTTAATGTGGAAAGTCAGATGTGGAATTAGTTCCTCCATAAAAATGATCGTTGTTATTGATTTGTAACAGTCTACTTGAACATCAAAAAAGCAGCAGAGTAAGAACTTCAAAATATGAAACAAATTGGCTGACTACAGATTAATGCAAAATCTGTTTATTAGTGTGAATGTGTTTGGGGGAATTAACAAATCATTAATTCTCTCAGGGCATTGATTAAAAATCTTCCCTCTGCAAGATTCTTGAAACATCACTTTAAATAATCTTTTATTTTCTTTTTAAAGAATCTATTTTAAACACTATGATGTGCTGCTTACTCAAAATGTCTTCAAATAGATTCATATTTAAATATTTAAAATTATGTAACAATTTTCAAATCACTGGCAATGTAAGGCGGTTACAGCGCCGCTGGCCGCCTCCACATTCACGCTGCTCACAGACACGCACTCTGCTTTTCTATTTCCCACACTTACCAGGATTGCATCCGCTAACTGATTATCACATGCGCACATGGCACCACTCTCACAACATGTCTATGGTTTCAAGTCAAATGTGCTCAGGGCATCGATACAGTTGCCAACCCAACTTATTGTAATGGCCGCTGCTGAGAATAAATCTCTTTAATTGCATGGAACTACAGAATGGAAATGATCTTACATACCTGCTGTTTGTAGTGCTTGTAGCTCTTTGTTGCCTACAGTCTGGAAATGTAGACAACGTTTCTTTCTTTCAAGTTGCTTTTAGTGCAAATAAACAGTCTGAGATAGTTCTCAGACAGAGTCATTTATTTGTTTTCTTGCCTGAGATACATGAAAGAAAGCTTTCAGAAATGATATAATGCATTTTAGAAAGTTAGTGAATCGCTATCCTGTGTGTCAATGAATCATAAATCATTCTAAATTAAATTTACAGAACATGACTTCATGAATCATGAATGGAATCAATGTGCATCAACCCAAACATTTACAGCCTGGGTGTAAATGGCTGTTTTGGTAGGTTCTCCTTGGTTGTGAAGAGCTGATTTATAATAGTTGTTGTAATGTACCTGATCTGCACTAGCTGAAGCCTAAATTCCAGAGTAACCTTGGTAGAGTACAAGCCATGAGGATGTGATGTGTTCAGTGCTTAGCTTTATCAGTGGTTAAGGTGCACACCTAAGACGACAGATCATGCTGTCCACAGAATCCCTCTTCTTATCTCTTCCTGTGCTGATAAGACCTACGGGTTACCTTGGCTCCCTTTCAAGTATTTATTCCCCAGATGAAGCTTTTACTGAACAAAGGCATTTGTTACAAAGAAGGAACCGACATTTTGTTTCTTTGTCCTGCTGGTGTTTATTTGCTTTGCATCATCACTTTTGTGCACAATGGGAACAGCCAGGCTGCTTGCTGGACTGTGGGTCTGTGAACAGAGGTTAGGTTGAATGAGTGGCCCTCTTGTTGTGTTCAGAGATACACAAAAGTGCCATTGACAAAACAGCAATTGTTGTTGCCATGATTTCAAGGCACAGGTGTGTTTTAAACTGTGTTGTCTAATATGCCACATGCAGAATAGCTTGTCCAAACCATTATTACAGCCTTTGTACAAAGCTGTTATGAGTGAAACTGCACACAAAGTGATTGTGTACCGTACTAGCATGTTGTGTTTAGTCAGTCCAGCTTTACTGGGATAATTTTAGGGTTAAGTGTCTTGCTTGAGGGCAGTATAGCACTAAACTATAGCAGGCCCGAAGCATCTAGGTGCTGGATGTCATTGTAAACATGCAAGTTATCCAGGATCTTAGCAGATTCCATTACGTAGTGATTTTTGCTAGGTGGGTAAACATTTCCACAATGTCAATTCCACCTCTCTCAAATGATGTATTGTGTTTGATAGCATACTGCGGCAGAATTGACAAAGATTACATTGTAATGTAATAATATAAATAATATGTTCACATTTTATTTGACAGTGCATATCAAGTTGGTACAATTACAGCTTGTACAGAAAAAAGTGATATTTATCTGAATGTTTCTCATTTATCTTTATTACATATATCCTGTTTCATCACAAGCAAGATCTTCACTGCCACCTTTGTTTTCTTAGTAACTAGCGTTCACATAAACTTTGAATTAAACTGTATTTTGTTTGAAAAGAAATTATTTTGATGGGAATAGTTAATGCTACATTGCTACAATGGGAATATTTTGATGTAATTGGTGTGAACACAATAAATATTAAAATGGTTTATGATGATTATTACGGTCTTTTAGATGTTCATAGTTAACGTAATACTTAAACAGTACAGTTTGTTTTAGAATTTAAGTATAAAAGTTGGGGTCTTAAAAGTGGTAATATTTATATATAACATGCCTTTGGAAAGTAACAGTAAAGAAGAACTAATATAATCAAGTTCATTTAAAAAAAGTCCCCAGTGGAAGAACGCCCATGTGATTCAGACACCAGATACAGCACCTTTTTAACCAACTAGCAGCACGCTGCAGCAGTTATAAAATTATAGTGCTATCCAGTATGAACAACTCCACATTCTCCTAGATGGACCATTTGAGGAAAATGGCAAGTCTGCATTAGATGCTAATGGCCTCATTCACTGCAGAAAAAATAAGCGTGCCTGCACCTCCCCTATGTTTGTGAAGATCTCTGGCACCTCGCCTGTCACAGGATAACAAATAGACTCTCAGTACAGGAACAACATATCAGGCGTCACACAGTCATCTGACAGTCCTAGGTCACAAAGTGAACAGAAAGAGCTACGCTAAAGTGGGCAGCTGCCTTATGCAACATCTCAGCCAACTGTTTGGAACAGGTTTTTGCCCAGACCGGTGGACATTTAGCAAATCTGTTAACCACATGGGCTCATTATAGCAAGAATTACAGTCTCAGCCTGCCTGGATGCATTTTCATAGAACAGCACAGTAAAGGTTAAAGTCATGAGTATTACATGTATGCATAAAGTATGCAAACATTTAAATCTGATATTCTCCAACCCGTACAAAGTACACGCAGTCAGTCACAACGTAGTAGCAGAATTGTGTAGGCGTGTACTTTGCGTGTACTTGTAAGTTTTATGACTCACTGTGTAATTGATATTGTAATCTTCCGTCTCTGGTTTTGGATTTTTTTCTTTTAAATCAAGTATCTATTTATAACATCTAACCACTATCTCGGTGTATGATTAACAAATTTACACAATGTGTACTTTTGTTTATATGATGTGTACATTATGTTCATATGGATTAATATGCGTGTTTACATGTGAGATATTTTTTATTAAATCAGTGGCTACAATATAAAGTCAATGTGATAATATGCTAAATGCAAACTGGAGTGCATTACTGATATGCAGCAGTGCATGTTTTCAGCAGTATTGCTGTGCATACATTTACAGCCCCCGCACAATGAGCATCAGGCATTGTTTATTTATAGACATTTTTCCACAGTTTTTCTCTCATATATGATGAAAAAGTAAAGAATTATAGTATTTGAAAACCCTTTAGTTTGGTACAAAGAGCCTCATTTGTGACACATAAGCAATACAACAAACTATTTTCTGTGCAAAGGATTCTTATGTAAATTGCAGCACTGATTTAAATGACATTTTAAGTAGGAATGCTTTATGCCTAGTTTGTTTTATGAGTGATTTACGCTAAAGTTTGTTATGCTTGGGTTTCATGAGTAATGCCTAATGTGGGCTATGTTTGCCCCACTAGCGGCCCTAAATTCAAATGAAACGTGTTAGTTTGCAGCCGGATTGTTCTGGACAACAGGATTGGTTTATCCAGTTTAGGATGGGACCACATGTTTTTAAAATTCTGTTTGCTCTTGCCAGTATTAAAAATAAACAGTAATATATTGTCAGAATTTTCTCAGTAACAAGACTAACAAGACCATTAACCAATCAGTGAATGACACATAAGACGGGGGAACCAATCAGAACATGACATATGAGAGAACTGGATTTACATGGCAATGAGCAAAACTACTACATTTAAAAATAAAAGGCATGACAAATTACAAGACAGATATGACAAGTGTGAATCAAGGCTGCAAAATGTCAAAACAGCAGGGCTGAAATGTTGAATTAAATTTTTTTCTGCTTTTCCTATTTTAATATTTATGCTTTACTTTTCCCAAGTTGTTTAATCCATCTATACTCTTGGATTTGCTTGTAAAACATCACCTTTGTCCACAGATTTGTGCTGTCTCGAAGGCACACATCACCTAAGTACCTTCCTAATCCCTCTGAGATATACAGCTAATTACCCTCATTACATGCAAATAAACCTGTGTGAAAAAATAGATGCAGTAATTTTAATTGTGCAGTTATTACGGTGGCTGCATTGTGACAGATAAAAGCACTGTCCAAAAAGGTGAAAGGTCCTCCTGTGTGATGCAAGCCTGCTCTGTATCTCATCATCCTCCTCTCCTCTATACTCATACTCCTCTCCTGAGCTAATTAGACATAGTAGTTGCTGTGCTAGCTGTTTGATAAAAATAACAATCAAAACTGAGAAAGTGCTTCTGTACTATATATAGGCATCTCCACAACAGTCTCTGCTTGACATTTTCTGTCTGACAGACATAACGAAGGGTTGCATCACATTCTGAGTCCTGCAACATTTTTATCCACTGCAGTATCTGTCTGTTTACTTTTACTGCATTGAAAGGTGGGCACTGTTATGAAATGTTAAGCGCAAGCAAAGGTCACAAGGTACCTCTTTTTCAAAAGTGACTCAGCATAGGTCAGGCAGAATTTTCAGGTATAATGTGCAAAGGGCATTCAAGGGCACTCGCTTGCAACAAGGTTGAAAATTTGGTACCTGCTGTTTACACTGCCTGCTTAACACTGCCTGCTTAAGATGTTTAACCAAGCCTCCAAGGTTGTGTTCTTGACTAATGGGCATTTGGTTTTGCAAATTAAGTAGGTCACAAAAAGCAGAAACGTTAAAACTGAGGCACATAAATTATTGAAATGGCTTAAATGGAAGGGAGAAGGTGAAGAGCAACAATACTGTCTCATCAGGATATTGTTGTTCTCATCATAGCTCCTTCAGATCTTTTTATGTGTTGCCCTGTCATGAACAGTGTCTTAAAAGAACATAAAATGAGGTTATTTTTCATTTCTTGGAGGCTGACCATGTTTGCACACGAAAATAGAGAGACAGACAGAGAAAAATTCTGTCCCAGGTTAGAGAAAAATGGGCCAACCATGTATCTTGATGAGAGGCCCAATCCAAGCAGGCATGGAACCTGTTATGAAAAGTGCTAAATAATTAGCCTATCATAATGGGGGGCTTTTAAGTACCAGGGGCCAGAGAAGATAAATGAGGCCTTTTTGTATTCCAAATCATTTAAATCCTAAGAGTGCGGGTAGCCTTTATTGTGCCCTATAGTGAATATCTAGGAGAGTGTGGTTTCCTAATCTTTTCTACCTTTAATTATTCTTTATTTGTAGACTTGACTTGTTTTTCCTGTTCCTGAAGCCTGCATTTATATTAAATTTTAACTTTAAATAGGGCAACAGAATCAATCACAAGGGGATATGTCTCCGAGCAAATTTCTGTGTGAGAATACGGATGACCCCTCTCATAAAACATGGGTGCAGTAAAACTGTATGATTTCCATTCTGCCTCTAAAATGATGCATTAAAACATCTTATAAATCTCATGAATTTAAAAGACAAAATTGACCCAACAAAGTCATTTGTAACCATTCCTGATTATATTACAAATGGAAATATTCCATTCGTCCTGTCAAATCTTGCCCGTTTGCCGTGTAATGTATCATAATATTACAGTTTTCTGCAGGTCTCTTTATCTTATATGCTAAATATGCTTGGTGACTGTTAATGAAGCAGATATCATTTCAGTATTTAAGTATAAAGAGAAATCTACATTTTCATGAATTTTAAGTGGTTCGGCAATATTCATTATAACACTCGTTTTAAAAAAAAACCTAACTAATTAAGTTCAAGAAGGTTTTCATAAACTTACACTTCACAGAACAACCACATCCCAAATTTATCATATCTGTAGACATTTTGCTCCTACAACCGCTCTGATTACAAGTATAATAACAGTGATTTTCCCATGATAAACCTTTCTCATTTTGATATTGAGAAGGAACTTAATGATGCATGAAGCAGATGGTCTGATTTTTAAGTTCTCTTTTTCTCTCTCTAGCTCCCTTCTTGGTTCTCTCTCTCCTACTTAGACTATGCAGGTTTACAGATATTCTATCAGTGAAATTTTAGAAAGTGAGGGAGAGACTTTAGAAAGTGAAGGATTGCTTACCATATGGTTGGCCAGCCACACCTGGTTAAAATGTATGAGAAACTATGCAGAAGTTTACAGAACTACCAAAGTTTGTTCCTAGATATTGCAAAACCTAATTATGAATAACAGTGCTTTGTATAGACTCGTTTTTTGATGACTCACATCTTTAACTTGAGTGAAATCTTATGGAAATGTTATTAAATATCACCATCTTGGTCAAAATGGCAAAAGGCGTGGAACAACGCTTTTTACAAAGCTGTTTTTAGTTACAGTGCGTCTCGACAGCTGAATATGGCCTTTCTAATGAGCGTCTGGTTTAGAGATGAGTGGACCCCTCAGACCTGATTAGTTTCACTCAGCCACTCAAATAATGCAATCGCTCGTGCTAGATTATTCCCTTGCTGCCACGGCTATCCAATCTCAGTGTCATATCACATGCCCATATATGGCTTCATGATGCACCCTACTAGGCGTGCCGCCAACCGCCTGGCGACAGTAATTCATCAAACCCTATCCTAATGCTGTATTCATGAGATCAATGACATATGGAAATTCGGTGCGTGTGTATACGTGGCCTGGTCTCCCATTTAACAGCCAATTTAGAGGTTATTTGCTGTCCTGCACAGTACTCCTTTTTCCTGGGCTTCCTCCCTCGGCTGCCGTTTCCCTGGTGATCTCCGACAAGGACATCTCTTGTGCTGTAGCACATCAGACGTGCGTCCCTGAAGTTTGGTGGTGACAGAGGTCTTCTCAACACAACCTTTGTACTGAAGCATGTAGAGCGTTGCTGCCATATGTGCTCTGATAACTGCAGCCTGTAGGAGCAGCAGCCTCATGCTGCAACTTTCTCCATCACAAGGACTGAATTAGCACATTCTAGTTCCTGTGGTTAGCAGCACCTGTGCCTGAAGAAAACTGAAAATCATCAGGTGATGCTTTCAGGACACACACACACACACACACACACACACACACATATATATATATATATATATATATATATAT